>OOFC01029030.1:71965-82875 GCA_900323345.1 Pseudochromis fuscus | reverse complement strand
TTGCATGTTTCTGGCTTCATTTGTTTTTTTATGATGCAAGTTTCAAAGATCGATGTTTTCATATTCTGGATCATATTATCTGAAATTATTCCTTTATCGGGATCAATCTTTGATATATTGTAGACCATGTTAGAAACTTGTCCTGTATTTTTTTCCAAAGTGTTTTGACCATTTTTGGTGGAGTCATATGCATAAATGTCACATATGGTCCTATCTCCCAATGTTAAAGAATCCTTCAAAAAATTTCTGGATCCAGACGGTGATCCGGATCACTTCCAAAATCTAATCATTTGTTCCTTATCCCCATCTGGACAATCCCTGAAAATTTCATCACAATCCGTCTGTAACTTTTTGAGTTATTTTGGAAACCAACAGACAAACCCCGGCAAAAACATAACCTCCTTGGCGGACTTAATGAACGGTAACAAAATCTTGAACATCAACATGAACTTGTGTATTTATCGTAGTCGTGTCAGCAGAGTTTAAATGCTAAGAAGTGTCAATGTAGCATTTTAAAGTGAGACTAGTCAGTTAGCTGCAGCTCCTGAGCAGCCGGATGGTGGACGCGTATCTCCTCACACTGATCTTTGGAATATTAAACGGGTAAATCTGTCTGTAACAGCAGAAAGGCTGAACTGAGCACATTCCTCTGTACAGACTGAGGCTGATTTCATTATAGATAAATCAGATTCATCTATTCAATCTCTCTTTCTTTCTATCTGTCGCTCCCTTTCCATTTCTCTCCCTCTCTGTGTTTCTTTCCCCCAATTTTTAGCTCTCAGTGTCTTCTTAGAGGCGTCCCATTACTTTTTTACTCTGTGTCTTTCTCAATTTCTGTCAGTCCCTGTATCAGTCTCGTTATCGGTGTAATATAATAAGTATGCGCGCAGATGAAGAGGAGGAGGAGGAGGAGGAAGGAGGAGAAAATAAAAAGTAGTGGAGAGAAACCTGGGGGAAAAGAGGACAGAAAAAGAGAAGTGCTGTGTTAAAAAGCTGAGTCCACCAGAGCAGTCACAACAAATTCATCTCCCGCTCTCTTTCTTCCTCTCTCCTGCTCTGTGATACAAGCTGGCCTCAGTAATACAATAAAGAACTTGGCTCAGCTCTGTGTGTCTGCATGCATGAGTGTGTGTGTGTGTGTGTGTGTGTGTGTGCAAGGTAGACGACACCTCTTACTCCCTACTCTCTGTCTCATCATTGCAGCTGTTCCACAGAGGTGTGTTTCAATATATCACCCTGTCACACACACACACACACGCACACGCACACACAGACATGGTCCCTGCTTAATAAGCGGTATTCAGAGCTCCTGGGTTTATAGGAGCTGAAACTGCACTCCTGCACAAACCCGGAGCCCTTTCTTACTTTTCCTTTGGTCCTTCTTCATTTCTTTCTTTCTTCTCTTCTTTTGTCATTTCCCCTCCTTTGTTTCCACTTCTATTTATATTTATTTCCCTTCTTGGCCCCTCCCCCCTTTTTTCTTCCTCCTCCTGTATTTTCCTTTCTTAATAATTCATCCCTCTCCTGACTCCGCAATTCAAATTTTCTTAATTTGAACCTCGATCCTTCCTCATTTACATCCTTTATCCTTTACACAAACAGTCAATTGAGCGACATGAAGCAAATCAATGGAGACCGGTGGTTAACTCATTCAATGACACTGACTAGAGCTGAGGAGCAAAGTATCTAAAGGCTCTGAAAAACCTACATTTCTGCATGTACATACAGTAGGTTTACTAATGGCTACTTAAAAATGCATTTTACCCTTTTTTTTTTGTTTTAAACTTTTTAGACCTCTCTGTGAATATTTTAGTAATCGAATAATCTATTGATTACTCCATCAATTAATCGAATAATTGGATAAGGAATACATGTTAAGGTGCAATAATAAATAGCACTGCTAAATGATAAAAATTTGCATGAGGGTGGTTTGTCGCAAGCTGGGCGACGGGTTAGCTTAAGTGCTAGCAGAATCCTATCGTATGCTTCCCGATAATGTGGTATTTTAAACAGGAAGTGCTTCAGTGAAAACTCCTCCCTGCAGAGAGTGTGCAAAACTTTGTGTCGGTCGACTGTCCGTCCGTTTTTTCATACTCACATTTCCCATCAACAGAGCCAACATACTATTTAACGTTTTCTTAAAAAAAAAAAAAAACGAAAGGCCGTATTGTTTCACGTCTTCCCTCTTTATTGGTTGGCTCTGCTGCCTGTCACTGTCGTACTTCCGCTTCTTCTTCTTCCTGTCTGTTTCTATGAATAACGGTAACACTGGGAGCGATACTGCCCCCACCAGGTCCTGTAGGGAACTGCAAGTACAGATGAAATTTTTTCTGGCTGATATTTGTTTTTACCAATAACAAAAACAATAATTCGTCACTTCGATTCTTGAATTTCCGTGTCGATGAATTTTTATAATCGACATAATCGATTATGTCGAGTAATCGTTGCAGCCCTAGACCCCTCTTTCTATACTTTGTGCCATTTTCAGCTTAACTTATTAAAATAAAATCATCCTTAATAACACCCCCTATCTGAATGACTCAATGACATCACTCCTGCTACATTACAGTGCTCATATTTTCATTAAACCACACACTTCACTGCCCCTTTCCCTCTGATCTGTCATTACTGTGCTCACAGGACAGCCTCACTGTAGATGTGAGGAATCTGTCGGTGGTCTAGTGATTTTCAAGCAGCAGAAAACAGAAGGAGGAAACAGAAAAGAGAAGAAAAAGAGCAAAGGGGCCAGAGGAGGAGGAGAGTGGACACCTGGATGAGTCCTGAGGCTCTGCAGGGAGGAGGGGAGGAACCGAGGAGGAGGGAGGACGGGGCATGAGGGTGGGCAGTTTCCTTCAGCTGTTCCCTCGTATGGGTGTGTGTGTGCTGATATGTGTGTGTGTGTGTATGCTCCATATGTGCATTAGTGCTGGAGGAGTTGAACAGGGGGTCACACCAGATGGACACACACACACAGACGACAGATTCCACCCACTAGCATCGTGTAACCACAGCTCTGCTGCGTGTGTGTCGTCCACACACACTTCTTCTCACTTTCTGAGCTCCGACATGTGAGCAGAAGGTGCTCTGGCACGGAGACACAGAGTCAGGCTCCTCTGTCCAATTGTGCAGACGCTCTGGTTAGACTTATTGTCCTTTGTCTTTAATTTACACGGATCCAAAGCGTTGGGAAGTTTTAACCCCCACAGACAATTTGTTGTGATCAACCTGTGCATCAAAGCAGGTGTTCTGCCTCTGACTGCAGATGGGAAACACACCTGCTGTGTCACACACTGGGATGTGGCCAGAAGCGCAACATGCCTATAAGTTTCAACCCACACAGCAGCACAGCTGTGATTTATTGTAATCTGCTTTGTTTGATTCATTTTACACGGGAAAGACGGAGCTTTAATGTTGGACTGCTGCTCATTTTAAAATCCACTTTGCCCTCTTTGTCTTTGTTGGGATTTGACTCGGACATGTCTCGGACTCGGCAGTTGGACTCGCAAAATATTTTAATCATCTCGACCGAGGCCAATCCTGGAAATTAACGTTCTTCCTTAAAACAAACCTGAAACAAACTGGTTCAGATTTTCAAAATAGACAGCAGGGCTTAAAGTATTACGGTATCTCTGGCGTGCAGCTGCGAGTGACTAGCATAAACCAACTTATCGTAATTCTTCAACCGTTTGCGCCAGTGATGAAACTCCAGCTGATTCTGAAAGCTGACAAGTGGAGCATTTCATATATATTACCTACATTACGGTAATGAATGGAGGCTCTGCTTGTCAGGTTTCAGAATCAGCTGGAATCACATTGTTAGCACAAATAGTAGAGGAATTACGGATTTGATTGACACGTCACTTTCTGTCAGTAGCTAAATGTTCGGAGTTAACTACGATTTTTTTTCATACATCAGTTAAACTTTCTACTATTGTCTTGGTTTATTGTTTCTGCCCTGAATGTTGGTCTTTCAGCGCTCAACAATCAAATCTTAATAACACTTCAAAAATCCAAAAGAGGAAAGATTCACATTTGAAAAGCAAATCCTGTTTACACTTGGTTTTAAGATGAGTCTCAGGTGATCAGATCCAAGTGTAGGGGGTGGTCTAGGATGTTTTTGACCACATATCATTTGCAGTGTACACACTATGCGTCCTCGAACATCTGGTGGTCTCCTGGAGAGTAACAAAAAACTGTCCCAATCAGGACGGTTTGGAGACACATGTTAAATACAGGTGTAAACAAAGACGCTCTCCACTTGTGATCCAGGATGTATTTTAAAACCAAGTCTACACAGGATCCCACATACCTGTATTTTAGTGACACTTTTTAATTTATTAGTGAAAACTTCAACCTGGACTTCGGAGCAGAGTTCTGCTACTTGTCACATCCACACACAACCTTTTTATTTTTTTTTGCTAAGTGAGGATCCCACAAAGCTCTCAGAGACAAATTGTTTCTATTGACCCCGATCGACCTTTTCCCTCTCAACACACACACACATGCAGACACACTCTCTCTGTGACACACAAACACACACACTCCACTTAATATCCTCAGCGCTCTGCTCACCACTCCATTTCTCATCCAGTAAACTAGCTCTTTGTGTGTTTGCCTCTGTGTGTGTGTGTGTGTGTTGAGGTGAAAGGTTAAACGATGGCCATTAAGATTCGTCTCTGGGTTCACCACTAGCAAACCAAACAGCCACGACCAAACACACACACACACACACACATAATCAGATGAGGGTGGGCTGCTGTCAGAGTGCAGCAATTGTCTCTCCTCTCCTGTTTGTCTCTCGTCTGTCATTTAGACCAATTGAAATCACTGAATGCATAATGAATGCAGTAATTATAGCACTAAAGCAGAGCTAAAAAATTTTTGTTCACTTTGTTGCCTCTTTATGGGGCTTCAATGCCTGTGTTGTAAAGTGATTTTGGCAGGAGGCACCTTTTATTACTCCTGTGTAAATCTCTATTAATCACTTTTTGTCCAGCTGACCGTCCCTCTGTGGATCTGCTGTGGACACATTTCACAGTATTTGTCCTCCCGCCGCCTCCTGGGAGGAAGAGGGATGAACTGGAAGGATGGTTACAGATAGAAAGATGAATAAAAACCATGATTGAGCTCATTTCATCTTCACACCTACAGATTGGAAAGCACCAGGCAATTTCCTATTTTCACCACCACACACACAGAAAGTGTTATTTGTGTCTCGGTTAATCCTTTCCTCACTGACTGACTAACGAGGAACCAACTGACAAACTGTCTCATTTTCCTCAATGTGAACCACACACACACAATAATACAAAAACGCGATGACTGAGTGGCCCCCGTGTCACTCCCAGCATGCCTCTCTGCTCCGAGGCAGGAGACTCTGTCATCACCACAGCTACTGTCAGGATGCATCATCGGTGGCCGTGGCGACTAATTAAGACCTGCCTGTCAGGCCCCGTGGTCAGTGAGTTGGTGTGGAAACGTATACGAACGGACAAACACATTCATATAATTAACTACCTGTCATAAACACACACACACACACACACACGAGACTTACTCATGCATCCATTAGTTTTATTTCATATTCTTCATTTTTTCTCACATATTTTTCCAATTCTTCATCAGGAGGACTCGTGCAGGAAGTAGTGATTCAGAGGCTTAGATGAAAGTAGTAAAACTAAACTGTACAAATACTCACAAGTACACATCCTGGACTGAAAGTGTTATGAGCAAAGAATGTAAAGGAGTCGATGCAAATAAAGGGCCCTCTGGGTGTGAGTGCTTTCTGTCTTAATACTCCTCGTGTATTAACATGTGAGGAGCACTTCAGAGCTGTCGCTGGTATTTTGATCATTTTGATGAACAGGTTCTCAAATACAACTTTTCTTTTATTGAGGAAAATAAGTCAGAAACAATAAGAATGTGTTGGGTTTGGAGAAATTGTGATTTTGGTTTTTTTTCGCTATATTTTCACATTTTAGATCACTACAGTTTGTAACATCTGGATTTGTTACAGCTGTCAAATCAATGCAGTGAAGTAAAAGTAGTGAAATCAAAGGACATGCGAATACAAATTTGACCAAAATAAACTATTTCTCTCCTCGTCACTTTGACTATTCTTCCAAAAGTACCAAAAATATTTCCTCTTGTTACCAAAACAACATAAAAATCATGTTTCAGCCAGTTGCTCTCTTGCTTACACACAGTGATACTACTGAGTGACGCATCACCACATTAAGCAGTGATGCAGGTTCACTGACTGAGGAGAGTGTGTGTGTGTGTGTGAGTGTGTGTACAGTCAGTAATGAGGTGTGACTAGTGTGTGTCAGTGAAAGTTGACTGATCAGCGTAATGAGCAGCAGAACATTGAGGCAAAGAGACGGGAGGCAGGAGGAGAAGAAAGACAGGAGCTGTGGAGAAGATGAGGTGGAGGATGTAATAATTTCTTTTTCATAATGACTGATTGCACATCTAAAGGCAGTCTGTGTCTCGCCAAGTTGTTTTTGATACTGCGGGGATACGTGACGGGACGGGACGAGCGCATGAGGGCGTTTAAGGGGAGGGGATTTTTCTGAGGTTACTTTATATATTTAGCTTAAATATATATTTTGCACGCCTGTCATCCCAACTACGACTGTACGATACACTGGTAGCATCACAGCAAAGCTTCATGAATCCATTCGATGAGATAAATACGAAGATTTTAACTGGAAAATAAAAATAGGTCCAACTTTTTGTGAAAGGCGCCGGCTGCTGTAATGACCCTAATTGTTTACTAAGTGGAGATTTAAGCATCATCAAATTAAAATGGATTGTACCACTCGAACTATCGATTGCATGAAGTTCACTAAACTGTGACCCATTTAAACGGAGGAGAACAGCAGGTAATGGGCCTGGCACTTGTTCAATAAGGATGTAAAGAGGACAGAGCTTTCTTCACTGTATGACTGTATATTCAGTAGCGAGCTAGTCATATGGTGAGTTCAGATGGGTTTTAGCATCGTGATTGGATCACAAGAGGACAGCGAGACACAACAATACATCTGAGACAATGAAGAATATCATAACTTTGGGTTGAAAAAGATTTAAACTGGGAGTTAAGAAGTGGACTAATGGCACTGCTACCCCTTTACTACCAAGCTGGTTCCAGTGCTAGTTCACAGCCACTTAGCACCAGCTCAAACTGGTGTTTAGCAAGAACCAACTCTTTTCTGGGCCAGAGTTAAGCACTGACTAAACAACAACTACACCAGGGGCTGGGGGCGGGGTTATCGTGACCAACAAGCAACAGTGGAAACACAGAACCACCATTTTTAAAACAACAGCTAGCGAGTAGTGTAGTAGAGTAGTGACATCACCTATATATGCAGGCTAAATTAAAGCAGCAATGGTCTGAGGAGGAGACCCAGGGCTTCCTGGCCCTGAAGTCCAGGGAAAGTTAGAGGGAGCCTCTTGGTCCAAGCTAGTCTGAGGAGGATTCAGCAGGAGGTGGCTGCAGCTGGATGTTAGCGGAGCCTGACTAGCATAAACCAATACACTGTAATTGCTCTGAAAGCTGACGAGTGGAGTGTTTTGTATATATTACATACATTACGGCAGTATTGCAGGGAAATGGAGTCATGCAGCGTTCCATACATATTACCTACATTACGGTAGTGTACCGAAGCTCCACGTGTCGGCTTACAGAATCAGCTGCAATCACATCGTTAGCACAAATGGCCGAGGAATTACGGTGATTTGATTGACACCTGTCACTTATTGTCAGCTAACAGCTAAAAGTTTGGGGTTAAACGGTTAATAAACTGTAAAAACCCAATAAAGACTACAGGGGCCATAAGAAAGAGCGGGGATGCAGCAGCAGTGATCGGCCAAAAAAGACTAAAACAGCGACATGTGCAGTGACGTACTGACGTTTTACAGTGACGCCATGATAACGGTTCTTTAGAGGAACGACATCTAAACCGACTATCACCAGCTCCAGCACCAGGTTGGTCTTGGTGGAAAAGGGGGTGTACAACCCCCAGGTCAGACTCAAACAGCTCCAGCCGAAAGCCTGAGAATGTGAAACAGAAACCGGCCCCAGAAAGACAAACAGGCTGATTTCAGAGCAGAAACCTCCTAATCTCTGCACAGGACTCCAGCCAGTTAGCAATGTAAACACACACTGACACACATGAGAGCCACGAACAAAGTCCAACTCTCAAGTCTCAGCCTCCAACTTGTATCTGTTGTCTTTGTGCTGTCAAAGAGTCACCTCAGTGGTCCTGTTCCCACTTGGTACCAGTCAGTATCAAACCCAAAAGAAAAAAAAAAACCAGGTCACAGAACAAGCCCAGAAAATCTAAAAGCTTCATCTTTACAAACCAGCATAACTTTCCCTGTGCTCCCTCTGTCTGTGTCTGTGCTGTGTTATCAGCAGATATGGAGGAGGTGGAGGAATGAAAGAGAGCAGCTGCGAGTGTTTGTTGTGTCGGCCTGCTCCCTTTTTGCGCAGTTCCTTATCGGACTTCAAACGGCGCTTGCTCCCTCTCCCACACACTTTTCTCCTCTGTATCATTTACTCCCATTTCATTCACTCGTCCATTTTGTGCAGGATTATAGTTCAGGTCTGTGTCACGCAGGTTAGGGCCTGTAACCTACATCTAAATAGCTTCTTATCCCTGTTGTAAAACCATCGCTTTGTTCCTTCCCATCTACTCCTATAGTGCACCGAGGAGGAAATCCAGGCTGTAAGATCCAACAGGACGTAAAGAGCTTTTTGTTCCTATCTGCCATCTTTTAAGCATCTGCCCCTTCACATCTCAACAAACTGTAAAATGCCAAGAAAATCGCAACTTTACGAAGCTAACGGCCGTGAAAACAGACTGGTAGCAGAGCAGTCTTGCTTGTTAGGATTCAGGAGAAGCTTCATCACGGGTTTCCATCCACAGGTCTTGTGATTTTATTTTTTTAGGCCGATCGGATTCAGCGCCGAGATCCAGAATTGAAATGTCACGGTTCACGGTGAGATCTTGAAATGAATTAACTCAAAATCTGAGGGTATAGATGTACAAAAAGATACAAGCTTTCCAAATTGGGTGAAGAAAAATGTGCGATCACACTCCCAAAATTCATTAGCGTGTTGAGCTGCTTCATTACATTGTAGCAAAACGCCAAATTGATATCCCAGCCGCCAAGAAACATGATTTACAATTCACTTAAGGAGTCAGGAAACAAAAAAGTTGGCCTATTGTTGAGCCCACTCTTTGTGTCATTTAGACAGAGTTTGGCTCTTTAATTTGTTCTCACATGTAGGTGGAGGTTCTGCTCTGTTCGGGGAGGCGTTGGTAGCGAGCAACATTAAGCTGCTGATTTTTTATCAACAGGCAATATGATGAATGTGACTCATGTTGTGGGGAATCCCAGGAGGACTTGAGCACCGTGTGGTTCACTCTGAGTGTACAGTCATCCCACAAATATTAAATATAGACCAAATTATTTAGTTTTCATTGGTGAGGTTGAAGATCCGGTTGACGTCATGCACGATGAGTCTGATAGAGCAGTTTCCTCAAGGTCAAAGGTCAGACCCGCCACCTCGCTCCTCCCTTCATAACCAAATATGGTCACTTCTGGCTCCAAACAACCAACATGGTGACGTTAGCTTTGTCCACTCTGTCTACAGTCTATGGTAAAATACAGAGCTGTACCATCAGTGACTGGTTCATTAAACTTTGTAACTAATAAACAAATCAAATAAATAATTATCAATGCTTACAAATCCATATCCTCCTCCCACAATAAAAATCCAGAATCTATTAATATTATTTTCCAAACAGGAAGAAGAAAAAAACAGTTTTGAGTGGAGAGGGACTTTAAAGTTACTCAATATTGTATCAAATTACACTGAACTTGCATCAAACTATTGCTTTTAAGGATAAAAAAAGACAAACACGTCAAAGTTACAAAGTGTCAATTGTAACTTTGCATTGAACTGAGTGTTTTTGCTTCTACATTTTAGTGAGAAACCTGAGGACTTTTGCATAGATGCTATTTTTTAAATGGATTAAAGAAAATCTCACGTACCCCCTACAGTGTGTTCAAGTACCCTCAGGGGTACTCATACCCCCATTTGAGAACCACTGGTCTATGGTGTTAGCTAAGTCTCCATTACACCTCTGATGTTTAGACTGATGAATTATTATCCGTCAAAAAGAAATATTGTGGATGATATGACGTAAATACATCTTTGTTCATGCATATTTGAACAATATTTCACAATTTGTAATGACTGAAAATGTGCAGCCAGTAGTAAATACATTTCTATCTAAAAATGTAAGATGAAAGATGTTGTGTTTACAGTACCACACACTGTGCTTTAACAGGCATCAAAGGTTGAAAAATCAAACCGTCAGTGGACGACAAAGTGGAGCTTTCATCTCCTAATCCAGAGAGATTTCAGCAGAGCTTAAGTGTTTCTGAACAATGCTAACAGCAGTTTAATAACATTGTGTAAAGGGCATATGGTTTAAAAAAAAAAAGGAAAATTATAGTCAGAAAATAGCTTTGGCATTTAAACATGTGTCCGTCTGTCCCCACCACCACTTGTGGCTGTGTCATACAAGCACAGCAGATTACACTGAGATATACTGTACAAGAAAACTACATCTATGGGGACAAATACTGCAGACTGGAGCCTATTATTAGCAACAAAAGATCAGTCCTCTAATAGCAGATTATTTTTCTGTGTGAAATAAAATCCCTGCCCTGACCCGTTTTGTGAAGTCCACACATTGGTGAGCTTTACATCAGCTCAACACCATCCCTGTTAATGATGAAATAATTATGTTGTCGTACAAACACGAAGAAGTGAAGTCACTGAAACCTGCGACTGCTCCCCTCCTCCTCCTCCTCCTCCTCCTCCTCCTCCTCCA
>OOFC01029030.1:59412-71938 GCA_900323345.1 Pseudochromis fuscus | reverse complement strand
ACTCCCTCCCTCTCCAGCTTCTGCTGCCTCCATTAACGTCCCTCTTCCCCTCTTTCACTCCCTCTTGCTCTCTCTGGACCACTAACCTTGATTCACTGGTCTACTCGACTCGGGTTCGCCTCGGGCTGGGACACACACACACACACACACACACGCCTAACACAGACACATGTACAGACAGGCAGATTTACAAGCTAACACAGCAGCAAACGCTGAGTGGGAGACGTACACATGTACTTGACCATGGCGAAGTATAAGTGGTTAGTTTGGGGCCGGCGTGAGGGGAAAGTGTGGCTAACCGAAACCACATGTGGCTGACTCGCTCGCTCGCTCGCTGCGTCCAGAGGTATGTGAGCCTCTGGAGTGTGTGTGAGTGTGTGTGTGTGTGTGTACAGGGAGGCGTGATGGAGAGGAAACCTTAGAAGAAGAGGCAGAGAGTGAGCTCATGGCTTCACTTTAACCTTTATTTGTCCAGGGAGCAGTTGTATCGAGGAGACGTGGAGTTCTGTGGTCACACGACTCTACGTTCACGTGGTCGCACACCGAGGAGCTGCCCCACTTCCAGGGTGTTAGCGGTGACCACTGCAGCGGTGACAGTAGATCAGTTGGAGGTGAAGCACTTTGAACAAATGAGGAGTGACAGCGGGTTCAGAGTTGGTAGTTACTGAGTAGTTACTGAGTAGTTACACGTCGGACGGGACGCTGCAAACTTGCTGTGTTGTGTCTGTGTTGCACGAGCAGCTACATGACACACAAGTATGTTTTCTCATTCTCATAATTGGGGCCGTTCTGACTGTGGACCACAATCACCCTGCACGTCTATTACACACATCTGAGGAATGTGACTGCAATGCAACAAAGTACAAGCAGCACCAGCTTCCCAAATCTTTTAAAGACAAACATCAATCATTTGCATTGTTTGTCTCGGACTGTAACCACACAACTACCACTACCCCCACTCCTTTGATTAAGTATTTTTGTCTTGTATCTGATATCGGAGCGTCACGGTAGTTAGTGATCACACTGGGCTGACATTTAACATTTGCACGACACAATGTATCCAATTACAGCTACAAAGACCAGAGTGTTCAAACAACTGAAGATCAGATGATCACACTACAGGCTGTGGACAGGATGGAGGAAGTGATGTCACCTGTTGGTTTGTGGACTCTGGAGTTTGGGATCTGAACGTCGCCATGTTGGTTGTTTAGAGCCAGAAGTGACCATATTTGGAAGTGAAGTTAGGAGCGAGGAGGCGGGTCTTAATCTCGTGTATATGAGACCTGTCAATCAAACTGACCACGCCCCTAAATCTTCATCTTTTTGAAGTCTACTTAATAATGACATCACGACTGAAACTTTCTCACATTTCACATCTGTCCTTGGACTTCTCTTCTCAAAAACCTCACCACATTGTAACCCCCCCTCCTCCTCCTCCTCCTCCTCCTCTTCCTCACTCACAACCCAAAACACACCGACAGCTGTAGTTGTGTTTCCAAACCTGCACTTAACTTCATCCAGCTCGCTTTGTAGTGCGGCGCTAACCCTGCGAGACAAGAGCGACGATGTGTGTTAAGGTAGTACTGTGTGCATGTGTGAGTGTGTCTGCGTCGCTGAGGCTGAGCGCAAGAGACAGTTTGTGTCATGGGGAGGTAGCGCTGTATCTGCTAACCGCTACTCCGACAAGACAGCTCGCTTGGCTCACACACACACACACACACTGGACACACACATGAGTTTCACACACAGACACTTTATTTACCTTTGGCCCAATACAGACATAGTGACAGTTAACCTAGCCGCTTAATGCAAAGAGACAGTTTCTTCCACAAAGACTTAAATTTAGAGGCGTGTGTGTGTGTGTGTGTGTGTGTGTGTGTGTGTGTGTGTGTGTGTGTGTGTGGAGAGAAAACACTAACAAAAGCATTCCAGAGAGTGGGTGAGAGCGAGATAGTGAGACAGAGAGAGACCTTGAAGTGAGATGGGAACCGGGTGAGGATGTTTGGTGCCAGCGTGACACAGCACAGAAGAATCTGTACTTTTCAGCTCTTGAGCAATCAGATAAAACACACAGATAGTTTGGATGTTGTTTCCTTTGGCGGCGGCGGCGGCGGCGGCGTTCACCGACATCAGCTGGAAGTGGCTCAACAACTTTGTGATCATAAAGACAAATGATCAAACTCACCTTGAGCTAAATGTTGCTAAATAATTTGTTTTTCTTTTGGGTCATGTTAACACACGACTATTAAAAACTAGTAAAAACCTCCATAAAAGTTTGTTTTTACGTTCCCACCGCTCCAGTATTGTTCCCTGTGTTACCTCGAGGGCTTTTAACCAAATGCAATTTCCACCTTAAATAGAATCAACGCACTTTATCCCTGTAATACAACACCATTCGGTCTGGATTTGGAAATCCCACCCTTTGCTCTTGTTGTGGGAGAAACATGGAAACTGGAGAAACAGTGAGGAGGGAGAGGAGGGAGGGAGGGGAGGTGAAGAAGGGGCATTAGGGGCTGGAGGAGGGGGGTACATGAGAAAGGGGGGAGGGTTTGATAAACGTTGTGCTACTCTGTTTAGGTTAGTGGGCCATAAATTCCAGTGGAGGGAGGAGGAGGAGGAGGAGGAGGTAAACTAACCGTTAGGAGGAGGAGGGAGTCTTAACTTGGACATGTTTAGAGAGAAAAAGGGAGGGAGACGGACTCTTGCTCGACTCCACCAGACACCGTGGAGTCTGCACAGTATCACCGTGCAGTTATAAAAAATGAAACACCTCCACACTGAGAATCTCAGGCATCCCTCCCACTGAAAACCTCACATGTCCTATTTTGGCATCGTTCACATGTTGCTCCACAGCTGCGCGTCCGTTGGGGATTTCACCGCGCCGCTGCCTTTCTCTCTCCCATACCACTTCCTGCGCGCACCGTTCAAACGGCTTCTTTAATCGAAGCGCCGCAACTCGTGGTCAGGGTTTCCCACAAGCATCGATTCAGAGCCGCTGACTTGTGTTCAAACGCAACCTGAGCGGCGCCCGGGGGGAGTTTGGCGCTCTCAGTGGGTGTTCTGAGCCCACAGTGTACACAGAGCGTGGAAAAACTATTGTTTAGATTCATGAATGCACAGATATAAATCTCGACGCTCAAGGCTGCGAATCAGCAGGCGACCCCCGGCACCCCCCTCGCGGTAATAGCTGCTGTTAGGGCTGCATGGTTTAATTTTGATGTAAGCCACTGACACATTGTAATGTTTACACACAGTTGTAAAGTCCAATTTAAGTTTCCATGAAAGAGGGAAGCGGATCTTTGTGAATAGGTTTGTGCTGGCTGTAACCATGCTGTCTATCTTTCAAGTGAGAGTCCAGAGGAAGATGCTGGGATACAAAATCTTCATCCCTTGTTCTGTATACAAATGTGTTTGAGAGTTTAGCCAAAGATAACACAGAGCTTTAGCAATCTGAGAGACAGGAAAACACTAAATCTGACTAACTCCAATCTCTGCTCAGACTCTTAAGGCACATTTCCACTGCATGGTACCGCTTTGACTCGGTTTGGTTTGTGGCGGGTTTCCATTGGTTAAAACTACCTAGAACTTGGTACCTGTACGGCTTTTTTAGTACCTCGGTTCCAAAAAAGGTACCCGATCAGGTATGGACAGGTACTGAAATCTCATTGGTCAGAATCATCACTGCGCAATTGCATCATCAAACATTTGTACCCACAAAGTCAGAACAAGTCATAACATGTTTCTACCATGTGGGGAAAACCACTAAATAGATCAGTTAAATCTACATTAACAGGCTTTAGTGCAACGTTACAATGTCTCTAACCAGGCTCTAACTTGATGAATTAACATGTTTGAAGTAAAAACAACTCATTTCTCGCCTGAAACACTCCTTCCTGTCACACCACAACAGTAGAAATCTGAAGATTACTTCATCATCTTCCTCCTCCTTTACCTGATGACCGGCTACATGGAGGAGGGACTGTTTTCTGTAATAGAAACGCAACCGAGGCGAGTAGATACCATGCAGTGGACAAGCACCATTACAGCCTGTGAGTGTAAACAGGGTAAAACATGATTTTACATTTTGCATCTCATCTTTAGCATTAAATACGAGCCTCTCTGCTTGATTAAAAACCAAGCTGAACATGTCCATCACCGTGCAACATGTTTTCACTCCTCTCCTTGTGCAACCAGCACTTTGAAATCCAAACATATTTGATTTACAGAACAAAAAATACATAAATCAGCACACTGTCCTTTAAGAAGGCGATGCAAGTCTCTTCAGCTTATTTAATAGATTAAACAACTTCTCAATAGACAAATTTACTGTCATTTCATCTGATATTGAATTATTGGTTAATTAAATGTTTTATCACTCTGTTCAGTTTAATTGGTGCGTCCTTGGGGCTCAGCGTTTTTGCTGAATACCTCTACCAGTGAAGTGGCACGCTAACTAAGAAAGGGGAAAGATAAGGCATCGTGACTGCAGACATCAAAGGTTTATGATCCACATCCATCCCCTAATTACCACGTGAGGTTTTATTCATACAAATAGAGACTTGTTTTGGAACAGCTTGAACAGTTTTTATATTTAAAATGCTTTTCCTTCAGTGCAGACTTATGTTAAACAAGCTGCATGTATAAAATACTAACGCAGGACTTTATCAGAGGCATTGTCTCGCTGACAGACAGACAGATGTTCAACATTCAAATGTCTGTCTCCAGACTCCCACACACAGCCTGTCTGCTCCAGAGATTGACTGAAGGTGTGTATTCGCGATCACTGTCAGGCTGACCATGTGTCTGCAGTCATTTCACACACACACACACACACTGGAGCTGGCAGGCAGACAGACAGACTAAACGACAGATTAGGGGGGCAGACAGGCAGATTTGAGGGAGGGGGTGAAAAAAAAAAAAAATAACACTGTAACATCATTTGGAAGAAGGAGATAGCTCGGGAATATCTGCTGCAAGATTTAAATCTCTGCTCACACAGACAGAGCACCAGCAGCGTGGTGATGTGAAGATACATGGTCGGGGGATGGAGATGATAATCTTAATGGACTGGTCATCTATCTGTAAGCCCCTGATTCACACACACACACACACACACACATATGGGAGGGTTTATATATCTCGAAAGCTTTCTACCACTTCTGATCTGAAATCTGCTTAAAGAGGAGAATTATTGAAAAGAAACATACAGACAGTAAAAACAGCATCTTTTTTTTTCAATGCATACAGTAGCTGTGAGGCTGAAAGTGACTGTAGCTGAATGTCCTGTGGGATTTTATCATGAGACAACACACAGAGATCAGCAACGAGCCCTTTCTCTATGCTGAGCTGCACATGGGTCGCTCGTGGCTACTTTAGTGTGAGTGTGTGTTGCAGCTTCATGACAGATGTCTTCTTAACTGGACTAATGGAAACCACTTCAGCCAGTAGCCTATAGCTACACACACACACACACACACACATATATAGGAGGCTTTTGGCTATCACGTCTACCTGAAGGCTAACATATATAAGCACACGCAGAGAGATGGGATGTCACATTAACTCAAAACAGACAAACTACAGCCTGAAGTGAAGTAAAAGAAACAACAAAGAAGATCTTTTTATGGGCAGTTTATCTCCCTCTTGAACAGATCCTGATGGTATCTGTCACTTTAAAGACGCTTTCTTAAATTAATTTTAGTTTCTCTTAAAGAGCTTTGAAGGTTATAAAAAACATACTTTGTTCTACACTTTTCTGTTTTATGATTATTTTTGGACAATATTAGAAAGATCACTTCTAAGAAAATAAAAAGCAGACACTGGGTTACACTTTAGCCATCAGCTTTCCCCAACACTGGTGTATTTTAGTCCTGGGTGGTTTGGCTGCACCCCAGTATCATCAAACATTTGCTAAAGGGCAGTGGCAGAGATTGGTCACAGTGACAACAGGGAAACTGGAGATTTAGTGCGAGGGTATTTCTCCCTCTGAGGCTGCCACCTGGCAGGATCTGCTCCTCCACTTTCCTTTGTAACACTGAGTTCAGGTCAACTGGATTAATATTATCAAACACTGCGAGTCTAATTAATTCTTATTCATTAGCAAGGTGTAATTTTTTTTTTTTTGCAGGGAACTTCACTGAACCTGAAGAGCACCTCCAACAATGTGGAGTCAAATAAAACATTAACCTTTGAGGAAACAGGAGGAGCACTGAGAGGTGCAAACTGGTTTATAAAAGTCTGAGATTCATTGTATACTATCTCAAAGCTGATTATACATGAGTATGTTGTTTTATGTAAGGTATTGCAAGGACTGTTATTAGATTCAGTTTTATTATTCTGTTAATTTTTTGGTGAAATTTAGTGTATTGGCTCAAATAAAACACAATAGTGTGGTTCACCCATGTGTAACGATCTTTGCACAACATCATCATATTGTTATTTTTGAAAGTACCACTGTAATATTTCTGCTACAATACTTCAGGTTTAGTCTTTGGCAGAATTAAACTTTAATCTAAATCCTGTGCTTTATTGTGAACAAATCCAGTGATTATGAAACGAGGTGCTATGAATATTTTTTTGACTTATCGCACATTTATTTCTCCCGTGGCAACAAAACATGTGGACATTTATTGTGTTAAGCTGAGTTGATTGGATATAAAAGATGGGCGGGTTCCCAAAGTGAAGCCACCAATGCCACCAATGACCACTAGGTGGTGGCTCAAAAATTTCCAGCTCCAATTGCCTTCAATATTTAAAAAAAAACATCATATCCAACCATTAAATACATTTTGATGCCGAGCCATTTTTAGTAGAGGATCCAAAGTGGAGAATTAGTCGTGGTTAGTTTGATTGACAGGTCTGGTGTCCAGTGATTTACAAGTGGTTTGGAGGCTCAGTCGCTGGTGAACACAAGTCTCGTACACATTGGGTCTTTGGGTTGTGGTGACATTGAAATACCAAACTTCTGGATTCATGAGTCCACGAACTAATGTGTGACGTCACGGTGACTCTGTCCATCTCTGACATACAATCTGTGGTTGATGGGGACTCAGTGCTCGTCCTGCAAGAGTTTCTAAGACTGAGTTTAAGTAAAAAAAAAAAAAAAAAATCAATGTCTGTGTGATTTGTGGAGTTTGTTAGTTCGTCACAACAAAGCCAGTTGTTTCAATTCAAGTTTAATTTTGTCCCAGACTAAACCCGAGCTTTGTCAGTCTGAACCTCTTCTGCTGAAAATCAACCGAGAACTCACAGTGATTTCAAAGTAAAAGTCTCCCAGGGCCTGAGAAACTCTCCTGAAATTAGTGCGAGCAGATGTAGACGCTGCCACAGGCCTTTTTCAAAAACCTGTCCTGCTTAATATGAATTGACAGTTTTTCTGCGCCACTGGGCTTTCATTAGGTCTCTATTATTCTTCTATTAAACAATTTGTGTTTTGGAACATTGCACTCAGAAACTTATGTTACTTTTTAGAGGAGTAACCAACATTTGACCTTGTATAAAATGAACACAAGCATTTCTAATTTTTTTTTTTGTAAATGAAAACATCAACACTGTATTTGCTTTGATTTTGTCACTGCAAAGCCTTGCGGGATACCAGCCTCTACGGTTACACAGCGATCTCTCTCCCTCAGCATCGTGTCTGCAGTGTGAAGCGTCTGTGGTGTATTTCACTAACTTGTCACTTTCACAACAAAAAAACAACTCCCTCGTTAACCGCCATCCGCTGTGAGTGTTTGTGTGTGAAGAAGGGGAAAGACAGATGGGGAAGGAGGATAGAGGGTATCTGCGAGACACAAGAGAAGAAGAAGAAGAAGAAGAAGAAGAAGAAGAAGAAGAAGGTGTGTTCAGCTACTGAAGGAACAAAGTTACTCAGAGCTTCTTTATTAAAGACCAGGCTCAGCTAAAACAAACAGCACCTGGAAACTTCAAACCGGCCGACAGCTGTCTAACTACACAGACAGACCAGGACGGGGAGGCAGACACACAGACAAATGGCAAATAGATTAACTGACAGCCAGGTTGGCAGAGTCGCAAAGCCGCGCGACAGCAAATCATTAAGAAAAGCTTCAAACATTTCGCCAATTCAATTCGACTTTGTCAATGTAGAAATTATTTTCAATGAGCTAAATGGCTGCAGACACAACGTGAAGGACTGTGACGCACTGAAACCGCTGTGACATTGAATCAAACAGTTTTTCTAACTCTGAGAAAATGAACTTTAATGCTGCTTTTATGAAGTGCAGGTCCAGATGTTTAGTAAAGACACAGCAGCTAAAAGACGGAGGGACATGGATGGAGGATGAGGACTACCACAGCACCGCCACAGTGGATGTCTACACAGTGGTGAGTTAAGGTGAAGATGACGGGGTTGTTAGGATGAAATGACACGGAAGAAGATGATGAAGCATGAAGAGCTCAGCGCTCGGCTGGCCAATCGTAACTCACCCTTCTCAGCGCGCCCCATGTGAGCTGCGTCCAATAGAAGCAAAGCAGAGAATAACAAGAGAGAATTAGACTGGAAAGCATGCACAGGGTCACAAACACAACAGAGATGTTGCTCGTTTAAACACTCAGAAACTTTCATTTTTTTGGTCTTTTATACACAAAAAGGTGAAGAAGTCCCATTGCAAACAGGTGATCTCGTCCAAGGATAGTCCAACCTTTCAGGCCTCAAAACATTCATCCCATATAACGCAGAAAAGTTTCAAGTATTTACATCTGGGAAGCTCCAACCAAACAACATGGAGGTGGCTGGAGAAAGATGTAAAGCTGCATTCATACCAAACTTCTCCACATTACATCAAATTCGTAAGTAGAAAAAGATTTAACCTGAGCGCAAAATTCCCGTTATATGGTTTCACGAAAAACCACCAAGGAGCAGAAATGGTGGACAAGCTGATCATCGCCACCTCTGGCCGTCCAGGGCGTTACGACCCGACTCTGACTCTATACTAGTGGTGCAACGATTAGTCGTCATTGTCAACAATAATCGATAATAAAAATAGCTGCCAACGAGTTTAATTGTCAACTATTTGTCACCAGATGTGTTTTTCCAACAGAGTGAGGCATCTCCCTTCTTTAATATCTCTGCTGAGAGATGCACATGTGCAGTAGCGTTCAGCAGCAGGTAAACAATATGTCGTAATTTAGCGACTGATGTCAGCAGCTAAGTTGATGAAACGATGTATTTTTAAATGACTTATCCACATTTATTGTCTTTATTATTAATTAGCACATGATTTAAACAACCTCAATCTGAATTTAAAAGCTGAGAGCTAAATAAGAGCCATGATTAAAAATCTGATGAGTCGATTAATCGTTTCAATACTTGATGATTAATCGGCTTTCAGAATATTCGTTTGTTGCAGCCCTACTCTGTACCATTACAAAACCAAAAAGCTGTTTTTGGTGTTTCTGGTCAGTCTCACATTTGACCTACTGTTCAATAAGTGCTGCCGACAATCCCTCGACTCGCACAAGTTCCCAAACACAAACTTTAACCTTTATCCAACACATGGTCGACCTCGACCTTTACCCTCTGCTCCGCCTTAACCCTCAGGGTAACCCCCAAAATAATCTTTTTCCCATGACTGTCCTCACCTGCCACCACTTATCCCCAATCTCTCTCACACACACACACACACACACACACACACACACACACATCTCCATTGCATTATCAGCACACACCAAACTGCACTACTGGTGCTGAGGCCGCTCACATCTGTCTGTGTGTGTGTGTGAACGCACTGTAATGTAATTAATAAGCTGCGAGTGTTGATTACTTAATCTGTCATTAGCCAGCCGTGTGTGTGTGTGTGTGTGTGTGTGTGTGTGTGTGTGTGTGTGTGTGTGAGGCAGCAAGTCCCCGTGTACCAACAGCTGTGACCGGAGCCAAACCGGGCAGAGCGGAGATTGATGACACTGGACTAGTATCATCATTCATCAGGGATGTGATGTTTCAGGGATCGGGGATTTGTTTTTGGATGCGCTGCCTCTTTTCGTTTCCAATGGAAGTTTATCACTTTCTGGGTTCACTTCTCGTTGGCTTGACTGATGACTTACACCAATCGCGTAGCAGTGGCTGGAGTTTCATTCGGACTGTAACAATAAATACATTTCTGTGCAGCTTTTATTGTGAAATTGTAACGACTGAGTGGAGATAGTAGAAATTCCTGAGGTATTAAAGTGATAATCAGCAGGTTGCATTGTCAGGAAAAGAAGACACAAACAAATACACAATAAAAACACTGAGGGTGTCCTGGTCCAAGTGCAGACAGACACTCCTCTTTAACATTTGAAGTGATGTTGATCAGAAGAAACAAATTTATTCATTAAAAAGAAATGCTATTTTATTTTGAAAGGGCAATACAATGTGCAAAACACATGCACATCTCCATACTGAGCCAAAAAAAAGCCTCAGTGACTCACAACAGAGTTAACTGCCATCTTTAAAAACTTAACTTTATTGCACTGGAAAATGTTTCAAGACACTTTTGTCCTTGATTTAAAAAACAGTTTGGGTTGAACAACATGAGGTGAAGTAGAAAGGGAGTCGATAACAATGCTGAGGAGGAAAAAACAAAACCAGCAATCAAATGCTGTGATTTATCAGCACAAGTGGTGCTCAATTAATTATGCACTCTTGTCACATCCTTATGAAAATGTCCTTTATTTAGCAACAAGGAAACATGCAGCATCTCGACCTGTGCATGGCGACCTGTCACCGCCCATCACTGCATGTGAAGCTGTCACTCACATCCTGTCCTCACTCTCCCTCCGTCCTCAAAACTGCGCCGCCGCTACGTGTCGCTAATCCGTTTTTCAACAGAAACCCTCCGATTCATTCATACCCAAACACACACATGCACACAGTCTAATGAGGGATTAGCTAATGAATTCTCTCAACAGATTAATTACATTTTACGGACTTCATCCCCAAACAGCTGAAGAAATGAGCCAGTGCTTTCAAAGAGATGGATTTTTTTTCTTTAAATCTATCACTAAATTGAAATCCGGTGGAAACAGATTGGCTCTGAGCAAAGGGACGTTTTGATTTGAGGAGAAGACATTAAGATGGATCTGAAGGACTGCAGACTGAGGCATTACTTTTAACGAGAAAATAAATAAAACAGGCCTTTGATTTGGCGCCATTTTACATGGCATGAGTAGAATGAGGAGGCATTTTCACATGAATCCAAATGAGAGGCAAACATTTCAGATGTTCGTCTTTGTACCACTGTACTCCGGAGGGCTTAAAAGCATCGGCCTCCCTCTTTCTCTGTAAGTGACAGCAAAACACACACACACAGGACATGACAGACACACACTGACTCACACACACACTCCCTCCTGCCGTTTTCACAGTCTCTTGAGTGGAGGAGATGCCCACGGCCAAAAACCAATGGTTTCTTGTTGTTTTTCCTCCCCCTCCTCCTCCTCCTCCTCCTCCTCCTCTTTCTCACTATCACTCAGTTTCTCTCGCCTTTCTCCAATAAAACACACAATTTTATTTCATCTCCTAAATGGAGCAGAAAAGTAATTATAATTAAACCAACTTGGTTCTAGTGTTCAAAATACTAAAATAATTTACAGTTATAATTAAACCAGCTCAGATGTTGTGTTCAGTTGGCGGCGGCAGGCTTCTGATTCACTGACGGGAAAACAATTATTTCACTTCATTAAGATTAAAGACGCCTGAAATCTGTGTCACAACTCGATCAGAGAGGAGACAGATTTAGAAAGTTGTCAAATTAACATAAACTCAGTTAGTGACTTTGTAAGGACAGCGAGACGCGCTCGTTCACAGCTATTACACTGACTTTGTAAGTGATTAGCCAGAACAAAACTGTGCAAAACAGCATGATAAGACAGAGGCAGATTTATATAAATGCCTTAAATTATAGTTTGACTTTCTAATTGGGATAATAAAAAAAAAATAAATGTGACAATTTTAGACAAAAGACGTTTTAACAGAGACACAAAACGACCCTTTTTATGGACAATACTTGTCAGTGATATTTCTCGTCCTTGTCAGTGACTGAGGGTGATAGGTAGTGATGCGGCACACATTTCCTTCATTATTGACTTCTGATTTAATAATTATCACTTTTTCTCGGTGCCAGCTCACAGTAATTATCTGCCTGTTAACTCTGTCAGCCTCATCGGGTAGACGTTTTATGGAAAAGATCAGATAAAAGTGCTGTCAGTGATGGACGGTGCAGTGTTTGCACTATATGGAAAATTAAATGTTATTTTGTTAAACAGGTCAGTGTAAGGGTTTTAGGAGTCAGAGTGTTTACAGGAAATGCATGGAAATATATAAATGCAGGCCTGAAAAGTGTGGATGTGTGATTGACCCAAATCATTCTCAGTGTTTCCAAGTTCCTCACTAATGACGGTCCACATCCCGCAGCATCCACTCACTAGTATTTACTTGCAAATTAACAGCACTCAAATTCCCAAAGAGGCCTCAAAGAAATTCCACACATTTGTTACCCAGAGGACCAAATGGCCTCAAGGGAGG
>OOFC01029030.1:0-40111 GCA_900323345.1 Pseudochromis fuscus | reverse complement strand
ATGGTGGGTGGAGGGGGGGGGTGGTGGGGGGGGGGCAGGGCTTGTTACATCATGACAAGCTCATTCCCCTCCTCTCTGCCTTTTTCTAGTGCTGATTCAAATCGAATGGCTGCACGCTTGCCTGAGCACAGATTGGGCAGAGATGCAAATTCACAGTGAGTCACGTGTGCTCATTCGCATGAAAAAAGAAACATCCTTGTTCCTCCTCGGTAGACTCTCTGAGGAACAGGGGAAATGTGACTGTGTTAGCAGCTGCAAGAGGAAAACGCTGAATGGTTGATTCCTGTTCAGTGGAGATGAGTGTCATCCTGACGACTCAGTGTACACAGCACGTACACACACACACACACACACGCTCACAGATGACGAACACACACAGAGACACAATCCTATATCGCAGAATAATAAAAACCAGCATTATGTTATTGTGCCTCCTCCATGGAGGATGCTGAGCTGCTTCAGATCCACTTCCACAGCACAGCACAGGACCACAGTGCTGATGACAGCAGCCCCTCCCTCCCTCTCGCTTCCTGTCTGCCGGCTGTGAGGGAGGAAAAAAACAAAGAACATATCCCTCTTTCTCTCCTTTTTATCTTCACCGCACAAAAGCCATCTACTCACCACGGCTGGGGCTCGGGATTCTCTGTCCTCCTGCGTCTCAGAGCATGGATGTACTTCCAAGTTCCCTGCCTGTTTCCTGCTCCCAGCCTCTCGATGGAGATGCTCAGCTTACAAACAGCTCACAGCTTCCACCATTTTGTGGTCACATGATCTGGGCCATTACCAAATAAGGGCGATCACCTGCTATAAGAGCTCTCTGCACAGCAGCTTCCTCAGGCAGTGCAACTGAATGGGGCTATAGGAGGGCGTGTTTGTGTGTCATTATCTTCGACTGGAGGGGATAAACTCGTGCAGGCGCCGTCGTGTTATTACTACATGCGAGAATAGTGGGACGGCTATTAATGCCTGACAGTAGATTTGTGAGCCTCGCTGTGCAAGCTACAAGATTTTATTAACCCTCGGGGGAGTAAAAAAAAAAAAGAGCAATAACACTCAAAGAATACTGTCGACTTCACCAGATGCTACAAGAAAACAGTGACAGATCCAATGCAAACATCTGATGATTGCACTGGTGATAATGCTAACATGTTCTTCTGTATTCTGCATTAACTTTTTAACCTTTAAACAAGCAAACTACAGCCACAGATAAAATCAATATTACCTCGACAGTCTCTCCTACTGTGTGGTAACAGGCATTGTTGTGTCCACAGGTCTAAACTCGCTGAACGCCTCTTTTCACTGACTACTGCTTAGTCCCAACAGGAAGACAGAGACCAGCCTGTCTGTCCTGTTTTTGGTACAAAGGTTATCACCATCAGTGTGCCGATCAGTGTGACCACACCTAAAAAAAACCAGCCTCTGGTTAATGAGTGCTGTGCAGCTGCTGTCATGAGATGAGTTTGCATGTGTACATAGCGAATGTATAAACAGCAAAATGCAGGTTGTTTGAACAAATGTAATAGTATTTAATAGATGAAGAAATAATCACTTTATATGCTTAAAAGACTTGTCTCACACATTAAAAACATTAGCAAAATGAAACTAAAGAAACGGTAGTTCCCTGCAGGCTATCCTTTTACTTCCTCCTCTCAGAGCTGCAAGGCAGGGTGGATTACATTCCTGTCACATAAGAGTTTGTGAAACCAGTGTGATACCATCTGCTGGTTCTACAGTAATGTCATAAAGAGAACCTGCATTTAAGAGTCCAGTTCTCTCCTGTAGCAGTAAGATGACTCATTATGATAACCTGCTGTCTCTTACAGTACTGAGATAAATGCACCTTAACCTGACACTGCTGTCTGACTCCGTTTTTGAACAAGTCCCAACTGACACCACATATTACATAAGGAGTCCATCAGTGTTACAACAGGTGATTGTGACCAGTCTTTCTTGTTCCTAAAGGGGAAATGATCAATTTGTCTGACAGCCTTCCTCATAGGATGCCCATGTCTTCGAGGTACTTTCTGACCATAGTGTTTTCAACATCTTTGAAGACTTTCCGGATGTTCTCTGTGTCTGTGGCGCAGGTGTAGTGGGGATAAAGGGGCCGATTACGCCCCTTGTGACAGTCCATGTACATCTCCTTGATGAACTTTTTTGCTGATTCAGCATCACGTTGAGGTCCTACAATCAGAAGAAATCTTTTCATAATGATAATGATATGGTGAGAGATCCTTTAAAACATGCATCTGAAAGTACAAATCAGTAACTTGATGCCACAGTTTACTCTATAGGCAGCACTACATTGATTGAATTAGGCCTTGGCAGAGGTTTGTGCTCTCTGAATGCTTTCAGGTATTTTAGTAGTGTAATCCATCCAGTATGTAGTATTTATATTCTCAATTAAGCACCTAATACACTAAATGGCAAAAATGTGTCTAAAAATGCCCGTCAGATTGTCACAGCCCAAGATGATGTCTGTTGCTTGTTTTCATGACAAAAATGTGGAGTTCATAACGATGTAAAGGCAGCAAATGAATGTCACTGGCATTTTTGCTCAAAATATGACTAAAGACTTTAATAGATTATAAAATTAGTGGCTGACAAATTTCCCTTTAATGCCAATGTAGGGCAATGAGTATGTTTTACCTTTATAGCCAGGGAAGTATGTTGCCAGATGAGACTTTGTGATTTTCTCCTCCAACAAGTCTGTTTTGTTCAAAAAGAGGATGGTTGAACAGTCCTGAAACCAGGGGTACGAGAGAATGGTCTTGAACAAGGCGAGGCTCTCCGACATTCGATTCTGTATGAGGACGAGGGAATAGTATCAGACAAGAGACTAAATATGGCTTTTTTGAAAAGTTGAAAAGAAGTGAGAATTATTGATAGTTAACGTATTGTTCTTGACTTACATCATTCTCACTCTCGTAGAGGACCTGGTCATACTCATTGAGTGCGGCGAGGAATATGATGGAGACGACATTCTCAAAACAGTGGATCCATTTCTTCCTCTCTGAACGCTGGCCACCCACATCCACCATCCTGCAGACACAAAATATGATTCTCGCTTTAGCCAGGCACAAAAAATACAACAGCTATTGTGGCAATCAGCACCTTCAAAGCTAACTGGTTAACCTGTTTTTTTAAAATATCGCATACTAGGAGTAAAAACAAACCAAGATACGATAGATCAATTAACCAAATCGGAGACATATTTCTTCTTTATGTGTTGACTTAGTGAGAGAATTTGTCCAGGTAGTGTGTAATAACCTCAGACTGTATGTAAGCCGTTGGTTTGAAGACTAGCATTTTGACGCCTTGAGTTTGGCATTTGGCAGTTGCCATCTTGGTATTTTGGTTGTTTTCCAGATGGTACCATATTTGGCATTAGTCTTAATTGACTGCAGATGTGACTGTGACTGTGACTGATTGTTTGTTTTTGTGTTAGCCCTGCGATAGGCTGGGTGTATCCCGTCTGTCACCTGTGACCAGTGGGGATAGGCTCGAGCAGACCCCCATGACCCAATTTGAATAAGCGGGTACATAAGATGACTGACTGACCATGTTTGGCTGCACTGAGATGCAGTAAAGGGGGTGATCCTCATTCAAAGTAGTCTATGACATCAGACCTGTCAATCAAACCAACCACTCTTCCACTCTGTCCATTATTTTCACAAGGAGAAGAGACTGTAGCTAATGACATCAGAATCACTTGTGGAAAATATTCATTGACTTAATATTTCATGATTAATGTACAGTTAATGTTGTTTTTTTTAAAGCCAGCATCTAGTGGCCATCAGTGGTAGTGGACGTCGGGCACTTGTGCATCAGCTTCATTTTTCTGACTACATCCATCTTTATATACAGTCTATGAACATCCTACCTCAAGGTAACTTTTGGTAGCTGAAAGGGGTACTCGATGATGCCTGTGGTGGGTACCCTGACCCTCAGGATGTCCTGCTCGTTGGGGATGTAGAACGCGTTTGTGATTCTGTCTATATCACTCAGGTAACTAAGGAAAAAGTTCACAACAGCACATCCAGTTAAAACATAACGACGCAGAAATCTGCATTACTTATATGCATTTTTATCATTTCTTACTATTTGGCAGAGTCTGATAACTGGAATTCCCTCCTTCGGTCGTAGCACCTTTGAACACCGTGGTCATTCCACACTCTCTTAATGGCGTCCACTTGCCAGGACTCTAAACTGGTCACCTGGATTGATTCCACTTGACTCAGCCTCTCTGCGTGGCCCTGGCACAGACACAACATCCACATGAGACACTTTACTACACACAAACTTTCAGCCTTTGGATGGGATATGGACACACCTTAAGGTGAATGAGCAACAGAACTCGACTGGATTTAGAGGGTTTTATGGAGTTTACATAAGCTAGCAGTGTGGCAAGGTCAGTTAACTAAACACAAAAGCTCCTTTTCATGTATTGTCATGAAAAACAAACAACAGTAACTCTGTGTACTTTGGTGATCCATTATCCTTTGAGATGCAACAATGTTTTGTGTAATATTTAGTAATGAGCAATTTGCAATAATAGTACATGCAGACATGCAGTGTATTTAGACAAAAAACCTGTTGACTGCTGGATGGATGTGCATTACGTCTGGGACATACATTAATCTCCACTTGAGGTTGAGCACCACAATCAGGTTGAAAAAATTAGTTCATCTAAGTCTTTTGTAAGACAAATGACATCCCCATCAACCATCCTGCTGGGGGACGTCCCATCATGCACAGTCACATGTCAAGAGCTTTGTCTCTCTGTAGTTTGGGGTTTTCTCTCTCTTTAACTTTCTACAGATATCTTTGGCTACATGGTTCTGGCCCTGAGATTCATCAAAAGCCACATGAGACATTGTCTTAAAAAAGAAGTGCATAGACAGTTTCTCACAATGTTCTTATCATCGACATAGTCAATATTTAGAGTCTTCATTGCGTCAATCAGCGCCTGGATGGCGGTGATGATGTTCTGAAACACCACCCGGCTGAAGCCTTTCCTGTCAGCTTCACTGTATCCTCTGCCATGGATGATCCTCATCTGTTTGATGAAAGTGCTCTTCCCACTTTCACCAGTCCCTAGGCAAATGAGATGAATGAAACCAAAGGATGAAAAATGGAATAAGATCAAAGCAATGCCAGAAATAGGACATCTGTGACATGCAGTGAAAAAAAAATCATCTCAACATCAATCAGCTGTAGCTAAACGGGAATTTGCCAACAAAACAACAACAGAAAAACACTGCATTCTTCGCAGCGAAAGAATATTTTTGGAAGTTAAGGTTTATGGATTATAATGGGTTTTCCAGAGCTGTAACATGCAAGCTGCTAACCATTCATGTGTTTACATTAATAAAGCTGTGTCCGCACCAAACACAAAGCGAATTTCTCCGGTGTCACATTACATAAGTGAATGCAAAGACGTAAGTCTTTGAAAGTTAAAAAATAAATAAGTTTTAACGGAGGCAAATAATTTGCGTCACATGGTATCACAAAAACCAATCAGCATTGAGATTCTCCGGTGTCACCGAGGAGCAGGAATGAATAAGCTTATCCTCACCATCTGTGGTCGTCCAGAGCTCTGACTCTGTACTGGGATGAAAGTGAAACCAACACACATCACCATTCTCACCCTTTCCAGGACTTTTACCACAGGTAAAAGGCAGCAATATTTGCTACCTCGTTCATTGTTGATGGTGAAAGTAGCGGTTGTCACAGTTTCTGGAAGGAGTACTCCTATTGGCTGTTGAGGGTAAATATTTGCGTACGGCAAAATCTGGAAAATCAGTCAACCAGCCTACAAATCTTCACTTTGCTTTTGGTGTGAACATGTCTTCATAAAAATAAATAGCATAGTCCTTTTACTCCCAACATTTAGCTGCTGACAGGAAGTGACATGTGCCAATCAAATCAACCTCTGTCATTCGTGCTACAGATGTGATTCCAGGTGATTCTGAAAGCCGACAAGAGGAGCTTCTGTACGCTACCATAATGTAGGTAATATGTACGTAACACTGCACGTCACGGCATGACTCATTTCCTTTGCGTTACTGCCGTAATGTACATAATATATACGAAACACTTGTCAGCTTTCAGAATGAGCTGGAATCACGTCATTAGCACGAATGACAGAGGAAACACGGTAAGTTGGTTCATGCTTGTCACTGTGTCGACAGCGACACGCTCAGTGTTAAAGGGATAGACAATATAAATCAAAGATGGCGGCTTTTTGCAAGTAACAAATGCGAGTGTTAAATTCTGGGACGTCCATGTGTCTATGAAGAGCCACGTGTCCTGGAGTGAAACAGTGAACCACCTCCTCCCCTCTGGTTGTAAATTACTCTCAATAAGAGTGTCAGCTAAGAGCCTTAAACGCTTAAAAATGTTAACCACTACACTGACCTTTACAGGAGGATATTGTTCTCCAAACAACTCAAGTTGAAGTTTAAAGTAGTGCTGACCTTTAAATAAAGTCCTTGACGCCTAATATATTGTTTCCAACACAACCAAGATTTAAACTACCTGCTTTGATAGTTCTGGGGGAAACAACCAGGCCTCACCTCACATCATCAGGCATTTACTCATCATCTTGTTGTCAAAAATGTCACTCTCTGCTGTATGTCACATTTATTCTGTGTTTATGAGCTGCATTTGTGTTGCACTTGCAAAATAAAGCTACAAAACGATACAAAGAGGATTTTCTGAGAGTAAAACCAAGCAGCACCTACAGCCTTAATACATTTAGGGCACTGATATCTGATCTCATTTGGATATTAGCCAGTGTTTATTAAGAATGAGGAAAAGGTAAACTGTGATGGTTGTCAAGAGGTTCAACAACTATGTAAACAGCGTGAGTAGTAACCCATGTTAAAGGAACAGTGCAGACAAAAACACATACCAAGCCTTGACATCTATCGATTCACATACTTTTGTTATTTGCTGGCTTTGGTTCAGGTTACACAGGTAATCATTGCTCAGTGACTCAGATTCAAGACAGAGGAGTTTTACATTTGAACGTCGCCAAGTTGGTTGTTTGGAGCCAGAAGTGACCATATATGGATATTAGAGGAGGAGTGAGGAGGTGGGTCTAACCCTTGAACTCGTGGACACTGTTAAATGTGCATGAGGCTCAACTTCAATACTGCTCTCAGAGCAGATCTTGTCAGTCAAACTAACCCCATCCCTGAATGGTTCTCTTTTTGAAGCCTGAGATCTACTTAATAATCTTTTTTTGTTTTCAGGTGAACCACCAGATCACTGATAAGATGAATTAAGTTCAGCTAATCAGAATGACTTGTAGAAAACATTTATTATCCGAGTATTTCATGATTGAATATTAAGACAGGATTTTTTTGGAGCCAGCATCTAGTGGCCGTCAGGAGTATTGCACTTTTTTTTTTTTACATCCACACTGGTCTCATTTTTGAGCCCTGGTTGCTTCATCCATTTCTATAAACAATCTATGAGTAAATCCAACAAAATTCATGGATATGAACACCTGACCTCTGAGAGTCACAATGTCATAGATCATGACCATGGATAGCAGATCTATTTAAAAATGTAAAATTTTAGGTACTGTTAGTGAAATGTTTTTGTAATATATAATCAGATTATATCCCGCCTCTCGCCTGTTGCCAGCTGGGATAGACTCCAGCGACCCACACGACCCGACTGGATAAAGCAGGTCCAGAAGATGAAGGAATGAATGAATTAACAGGTTATTTTTTAACTATATTACTTCTACATCTCATCAATGTTTATCATTATCACTGGAAGTTCATTTCACATTAAAAACAGATGGAAATATCATGATTCACATTTAAATGACAAAATGGAAATTTCATTTACTGTTTGTTTTTTTTGTGAAGAGTGTAAATTATTATTATTATTATTATTATTATTATTATTATGTGGTTTATTATTATTTCCATAGAGTGAGTAAACATGTGACTGTTAATTGCTAAGTTGTCTCACCTAAAAGCAGCAGCTTCAGCTCCCGGTAGGACTTTTCTTTATCCCGCCTAAGTTGTTTCTCTATGGCGTTGTGTATCCTCAGTCTCTCCTTTTCCTCTTCAGACACGCAGCAATCCATTGTTGTTGTTGTAGCAGTTCACCAGCAGCTGTTGGTTAAACGTTCACCACAGCTGACAGCGCTGTAGTGAACTGAACACACACTGAGGTGAAGCTTGTGTCTCCTGAGCAGGTGAGTTCAGCTGGACACTTGCCACACTTACTCATGCAGGATCCAGTTCAGGTGCATTTCACATTCCTGCTGTGTAGGAGAGGCGGGTCCTCACTGAGCAGAGTTTATGCAGCTCTTGTGTATCTGTTTACAGGTCTGTATTCTGAGGTGCTGCTGGATTTCAAAGTGTTTCCTCAGTGAGTGCAGGAGGGGAAATGTAATGGAGGACATCTCTGCTTCTGTCTGCACCAAAGTAACATCACTGCGGGGTCGTGTTGTACCTGAAGGCATCAAATCCTACAAGATCAAAAGGTTTCAGTGTAGCTCTATTAACTATTGTTAGATCTAGATGTGTTAAGCAGGAGGTTTATTAGATGTCTGTTTGGGAGTTAATATGTTAAAGTAAAGCTGCATATGAAACTTTCCAGAGTGTTTAAAGGGGTCGTGACATCTGTGTTACCATTGCTGCTTAAGGGATAAATGCATAAACTGTTTATAGAAATGGGCATGTGTTGGTTTGTTGGCTCACATTTTGAAGACAGGAGTTGTGACCATATTTGGATATGAACGAAGGAGTGAGGAGGCGGGTCTGACTTGTGAACCTGACGTTACTGTCCAATGTGTATGAGACTCGACTTCAGCTCTAGTTTTATTGACCTGTCAATCAAACTAACCACACCTCTAAATCTTCCTCTTTTTTTTGCCTAATATCTACGTATTGATGAAATGATTCTCAGATGGACACCTGATCTCTGAAATGAAGAGCTGACTTTAGCTAATGACCTCAGAATGAGTTGTGAAAAAGTAGTTATTGTTTGAAAACAATGATTTCTGAATTCAAGTCAACTGGAACCAGTTTTTGGAACCAGCATCTAGTGGCTGTGAGGAGTATTGCACTTTTTTTGCACTTACGCAATGGCCTAATTTTTGAGCCCCAGTTGCTTTGTACATTTCTATTAATGGCTAAATGATAAAATGTAAAATGTAATTACTATACAGTGACATTACTCTTGTTTAATAGTATTTAATTTATGACAGAACCTCCTTTTCAGACTAATGTGGACTTGGTTTGTTATTGTAACAAATCAAGGGCAAAATCTAAATAAATGTATTTGGACTGTATGATAGAAATCTTGTTATATGATAAATCTTAATAAGCCTTTTTTTTCTCCTGAAATCAGATTCTTCCCAATCCTGCTGAAAAGTGTTTAGTTGGATTTTCTAAATCCAAGATGGCGGCTTTTAAATGTAATTGGCCGTTTTTCAATATGGGTACTTGTCCGTACTTACGTTCATAGGGTTTGTAGGGTCCATAATGCCGGTCCACAAACCTCTGGGGGACATCACTGGGGCTATCTCATTTCTTACATACAGGCTATTGTAAGAATTTCAAGTCAAATCCAAGCTGAGGCCCTTTTCATGTGTGTCTCCAAACACTTACAACAAAGCTGCAGGAAGACATTTCTACTTGTCACAATAGGGGAAGCACAGGTGGAATTTATACCATTAGTGATGACTCACTTACAGTAACAGATGACAATCAACCTGCCTGTACAATGGCAGGAGTTCCCCGAAGAGGAATGCAGCCACCATTATCACACCTGTGCTTTTCCTGCTTCGACACAACAACATATGCTGTGAAAAGAGTCGGTCTGTCTGTGGGTGTGGGATCTCAAGTGTTACAATCAGCTGCTATTTACTGATGGTATTTCTAATTAGAAAATGTAAAGCTGCTGGAGTGAGTAAAAAAATGTTCTGGTAATGCAGAGCTGCAACAGTAATTTAATTAGATTAAGAGAAAATCAGTCAGCAGCAGTTCTGATACTTGAATTGTCACTTGTTTGTCGCTGCATTTTATATTAGGAAGTCGGAGCTCAAAATTACATTTTTGACTTTTGCACTTGTGATGCACAAAGTAGGGAAGTCAAAGAAACATGGCTGCCTTCAGGTTTGCTTTGCTGCTTTTAATGACAAACCTAAAGCTGAATCCTCTCTGCTACAGCTGATAGACGTCAGCTGGTGAACTGCCAAAAGCTTCCAGGTGGAGTTTCTGTTAAAGAGTGAAAGCTTACATGAGCTGTAACGATACTGATGCATTTTTAAGCAAATCTAATAGATTCAGTGAACTATCGTACAGTTAAACTCTTCTCAAATAGAGAAAATGAATTTGGAGAATGCTGTAACATCCAACCACTGGCAGCTTTAATTTGTCCTAGCCAAACGATGGGATTTCTAACTTCCTCATTGTCATTGAATGCAGCAATAAACCACTGGAGTTCAGCAGAACAAGATTTTTTAGCATCAAGTCACTGGTTACCTCCGTCATGGAGGTTATGGTTTCACTGCATTGGTTTGTTTGTTTGTTAGCAACATTACAGAATAACTACTCAGATCAGAGGACGGATGTTGGTTGACAAAATCCCCTCCTCTTGTAATGAGTTACAAGATAGTGTTTCTACTTCACCACCAGAGGGCAGCAGTGTTCAGTCTATAGCTTCAGAAAAATTGGATTATCATTTGGCGGAGGTTTGTGGAGTGAGGGGGCGGGGCCTAATATCGACTTAATGGTATTCACTGATAAGAAGAGTTGACTTCAGCTAAGGACATCAGAATGACTTGTGGAAGAATTTTATTGACTATTTCAGTTAAGTTTTTTGTTTGTTTTGGGTTTTTTGGAGCCAGCATCTAGTGGTCATTGGGAGAGTTGCATTTTTTTGTGCTTCTGCATTGGCCTCTTATTTGAGACTCGGTTGCTTTGTCCATTTCTATATACAGTCTATGACAAGGAAAAGTGCTTTCCTAAGCCACTTTCTCTCATGATGATTGAAAATCGTGAAGAACAATGCAAATTTCTCAACAAAAATAGAAAAAAAATAAAACTTGAATGTGAATCATTTTAGTTTTTATATCATTTGGGACACTGGGAACTTGTGACGGGGATTTAAAACCAATTTCAAATTTGTTGTTAGTCATTAATTAGTATATTAATTGAAAATGAATACAATTGTTAGTCAGCCTTAGCACAAAGTATAATGTTGAGTGGGTTGCACTAGTTGTTGCAGACCACATACCAGCTGGGACAACATGGCATCAGGTTGTTGTATGATATCTCTGATGGTAAGCCGACTGTTTGTTTTCTTAAATCCAAAACTTATTTTGATATTTGATGAATCATTGGAGTGAACACTTTAAATGTTTTCTGAATCCCGGGATTTCTCTGGTAAACTGTGATGGGCTTTGTCCATATTTTCCACGTTTATCTACAAAATAATCAATGGAGCCGTGCTGTTTATTATATTTAATGGATAATATGTTTGGCCAGAATGCAGGATGGTGGTTTTAAATCCAAGGCCGGTGTGGGGCTGAATTGACTATGATGATGTGGAACGGACCGCCGAGGATTTCGTGCCCGGCGGCCTCCTCCCCGTTAAATCCATCCTTGCAAATACCATGTACAACCGCGACATTACTTTCAGTGTCTGTCCTCCTCCAAAAATAATGGTTCTTTCCCACTCTATATATCCCTGTGTACAAGACTAAAAATATGGACCTAGTGCTGCAGGCTCCAGCCAGATGGATGTATCACAGAGGAGGCTTTCAGGACTAACACTGCTCCAGATGAGCCGACAGAAGCAGCCAACAAGACAAACACTTGAATGGCAAAGCATCAGTGAGCAGGAGCTGGTTTGTAAACACAGACAAAGGCTGACAACCTGAGCTGCAAATGAACAGACTGTTTATTTATTCAATCACATGAAAAACACTCGAGACTGCATTGAGAAACTGCAGCGACAGTGAAATATCCCCCATAAATTACATCGTACAAATTAGACTAATTATTTTGAACAAGAAGGAAGGGATTGTGTAAACATTAGTGCCGTGGATACACTCTCATTAGCTTTTTACTCATGCATGTGATACCTTTGAACAGCAAGATTTAAGATCAAGAATGCATTAATTTAATGCCTCAGAGATAATTTAACATTTAACAGTTCTCTCTTTAGCAGTTAGCCTACCAACACTGACCTTTATGCAAACAATGAATGAAAAATAACCACAGTGGGAGACTATGGTACAACTTGCATTCAGATAAATAACGGGGTGGAGATCTGAAGCCCTTCAATAAATGATTTTCAGGCAAAAGAAATCAATCAATCAAATAGTGCCTGAAGTGAATGTATTTCAATGTACGGCATTGAGACATGACAAGAAATGTGAATATCCCTTTGAAATGTGTTACACAAATATGTAGATGCTGTGCTCACAAAAAGTGGTTTAACAATGCCACCAGACACAAAGTGTATAAAATCAAGTGAAATACAAAAAATAATAAGTTTGCAGAAATGTACAGTGTGCAAGTAATACCTGTAATAAAGTCAATGTGCCATTAGTGTTAATTATGACTCGTTCCCTTTGAGTCGAGACACAAACTATAAGCAAGTAGAGTATTTCAAATGGTTTTTAACATAAAAAAATAAACTATAATCAACTTGGGTTAGTGATGTGAGGTGCTGCATTGCAGTTATTCTACATTCACTTCCACAGATTCCCTGAAGGAGAGACCTAGTACATTACAAGTCCTCAGAGGCTTTTGAGGCCACTGAAATACTTTTTTCCCCCCTCTCCTAATCCATAGATGTGCATTTACACTGTTACTGCTCAAAAAATGTTCACAAAGCGCTCCACAAATTTCAGAGTGCATGCTATAATAGGCTCCTCACCAAGGCAGCACTTTAATTGTCAGGTCACACTTCATAATAGCTGGAGACATCCATTCTCAAAGAGTCTAACAAGAAAATTTGAAACACATCAGTAGTACAGTCGCCAAGCTCTGTAGCTTCTCAATTTCCTGTTTTTGGATTATAGTGTTCAGCAGCAGTGTGAAGCAAACTGAACCACCGCTGAGCGCTCCCCGACCGCCAGCTGCACAGGGCCGATTGAATTACGGCGGCCACACCGCCATTTTAAACCAGGTTGTAGGCGTTCAGGTTGTCCTGCAAGATGTGGTCCTTCACCGCGCAGAAGACAAATCGAATGTTGTCCGTGTCTGTGGCGCAAGTGAAGTGGGAGTAGATGATTTTTTTCTTGTTGGGATTGAGACTCACAAACATGTCTAAGATGAATTCTTTTCCTGCCTTGACATCCCGCTGGGGACCTGGCAGGAGGAAACAAAGGGCAAAAACAGAGCATGAAAGTCACTGTAGTATTTTTAGCTGTTACATAAAAGCTCAAGAAGGTGACATGAAAATGGTTGCAGAAGATTATTTTTGGGAACAAGCAGCACAATTTGAATTTATGAATGATAGTGTCATACAATCAGTACAGCCATACTAGCTCCAGCAGACAGTGACTTATAGTTTCTCATGTTGGCTACCCATCACACATGAGGAAGGGTGTACTTTGTTGCTTATGAACTTTATCTGCGAGAGGAAGGTGGTTACTGTCACTTTAAAGAAACAGCAAACCCAATAAATGAACAGACACAGACACTTAATTAGGGTGTTGGATTTAAATGTCATTCGCCTTACCGTCATACTCAGGGAAGTAGTCGACCAAATGTGAATGCATGATTTTTTCCTGCAGTAAATCTAATTTGTTGAGGAACAAGATGATTGAGGACTTATTGAACCACTTGTAGGTAATGATCGTCTTGAATAAGGCCATACTTTCCTCCATGCGATTCTTTAAAAACAGAAAACAAAAACAGACGAACGTGAGCAGAAATATGAAAAAGGACAACAGCACTTCTGCAGTGATTGTCTGTGTGAGCAAATTCAATTGGCTGTAATCCCATCAAGCCTTGCTGAGAGGTGCCCTCTGCTGAACAGAGCGACTAAAGAGCTCCCCCTGCAGGTGAACTGGATGTACTGCTGTAAAGGAGGGTCGAGATGAGGTCTGATCAGAGGGAGAGGGAGAGAGAGGAGAGAGAGGAAAATACAGAGACAAAGAGAGAAACCAGACTGGTGCTGGACTCTGGATAAATCTAGGTCATCATTTCCACTGAACAGGTTTGGTCTTAAACAGAGGAAACAATGTCCCTTTGTGTCCCCTCCCAGTGATTACAAAAAAAAGAGAGAAGAAAATCCCCAACCTGAGCCCCTCTCTCACCCCACACAGAAAAACATTATAGGGAGAGATTAGCTTGTTATTTTGTCGCCCTGCTTCTCACCTCATTGACGGACTCAACGAGGACCTGGTCGTACTCGCTAAGTGCCACCAGGAACATGATGGAAGTGACTTTCTCAAAACAGTGGATCCACTTCCTCCTCTCTGAGCGCTGACCACCCACATCCACCATCCTGCAGCCGCAGGGTTACACAGTCATTTAAAAAAACAAATCATCTAATTACCCATCCACAGACAGCAGTGCTAAGTGGATTATACATCTTATTTAATTTCTTTATAATGATAATATGAGGGCATTATTCAATTCCTTAGTAACGATAAAGAGATTTTACAATCATCGATTACAAGTAATGTGGACATGATGAGTAAACAGGCACAGAACAGTGTCGTAAGTTCATATGATTGAATCTGTACTTTAAAGACTAAATGATATACAATCAACTATCAATATATATATAACTGCTTCATTTACAGTTGTATAACCTAAAATCTGAGGCTGTAGTGTTTTTACTGAATTTCCATGACAACAACATTCACCTCCAGGCCACCAAGGTTAAATGATTTTCATTTTAATTCCCAAAGCATAGAGCTGTTGAAACTGTTTAGGACATCTTCAGTGCAGCCAACTGTATGTCATTAACAAAAAAAAAGCTTTTTTCAAATGAAACTTGTGAAATCAGTGTTTCAATGGCCAGACAATGACCATGACTCTCTTAGATCAGGTCCAGCTGTGACCCTACTTCTGCAAACTTATGGTGGTGATCACCAAAATCAGCAAGACGCATTATTTCGTTATCATGATTAACATTTCGTGTGTGTGTGTGTGTGTGCGTGTGCGTGCGTGCGTGTGTGTGTGTGTGTGTTACAGTACAAATAGCTGCTAAAGGTAAGATGACAAGATGATACAGGCAATCAAAACCACAGACTATTTATACCATAGATGAAGCCAGGAGTCTGGTGTTTGAATGGCACCATCTTGGTCGTTTGGAGGCAGAAGTGACCATATTTGGCTATGAAGGGAGGAGTGAGGAGGTGGGTCTAAGCTTTGAACACATAGTCATTGCCCAATGTGTATGAGACTTGACTTCAGCGCTGCTCTCAATGGAGGACAGGCCTGTCAGTCAAACTAACCACACTCCTAAATCTTCCTCTTTTTGAAGGTTAATATCTAACTAATGGTGAAATGATTTTCAGATGGACCACCTGATCACCAAGAAGACTTGACTTTAACTAATGATACCAGAGAGACTTGTGGAAGAATTATAGTATTTCATACTGAAAGTGAGGATTGTTGAGTTGATGTCAAGAGTTTTTTGGAGCCTCTAGTGGTCATCGATGGTATTGCACTCTTTTTGCACCTCTGCATTGGCCTAATTTTAATTAAAATTAAAATTCTAGTTTTAATTAGACCCGATTGCTTCGTCCATTTCTGTATAGTCTATAATCAACCATGCGTCATGATGAGGAATAGTGTGCTATGACTTTTCATCAAGTAATTCACCACACGGTGATCTCAACAACAGGAAAAATGATGTAATTTTCCTGAATCACTTTGAATGGAGGCAGGAGATATTTCAAAAGTTTCTTCAAACTGGTTCCCTTCTCAAAATTTCCACTCTACATGCACAATGTAGGCCTCAAAAAGTAGGAATTTTATCTGGTTTGACCCAGTGTACCTCACATTACAATGGGACTTACAGATTTGGATCGGGTTGGCCTGAGGTACACAGTGGTCTCACCACAAGTCCAATACACTGCTATTATATTTGAGCTCTGAAATGTTTGGTCACAACCACAAGGCATGGGATTTTCTAAACTGTGTTATCTACTTTAAATTTCACAGTACACACACACACACACACACACACAGTGTTTCACCTAACTTAAGAGGATATTATATTATTGATTTGTTATAATATCTGTGCAAACAAACAAACAGCGACAGCAGAATTTGGCACAATTCAAATATTTTTTGAAAAATGTTCTAGTTGTATTTGCCCCTTACAGCCTGTGTATTGTACCATCAGTTCAAGTAATGTGTGGACCTGCCATAAAAGTGTAATACCACTAAAGACCACTAGATGCTTGCTTCAAAAATATCTGGTTCCAAGAGACTTTCATGAAAAATTAATTTTAATTTTTCAATTAATTTTTCACAGGTCATACTAATGTCATTAGCTAAAATTGTTTCTTCTTGTCAGACCCCTGGTGGTCCACCTGAAAATAATTTCATAAAAAAGTAGATATTGGACCTCAAAGAGAGGTACATTTGGGGGTTTGGCTAATTTGATTGAACGCTTTCCAAGTTCCGCCCTCATATCCAAATATGGTCAACTAGCCAAACTCTAGACTGACTGGTTACCTCCATATACTGTATACAGTCTATAGATTTTTTTAAGGCTGTTGAAACACCCTTGTTAGGTGTTAAGTTCACTAGACTATACAACTATTGATAATGAACTATATATATTATGGAATATCTCAATATAATGATGAAAATCTATGTTTTCCAGTTACCATAACGATCATGTTTGTGTTGCTACAAAAAAACAGTGCAACATATAACATATAACATATATCACAAACACTCACCTGAACACGACACTCTCCAGGTCAAAGGGGTACTCTATAATACCTGTTGTGGGCACCCTGACCCTCAGGACGTCTTGCTGTGTTGGCAGATAGGCAGTATCAGCGATCCGGTCCAAGTCATTCAGGTAGCTAATAGGGGAGGACAATGCCCCATTAGGAACATTAGTGTCAAAACCACTGAGACAGACCAGTGAAGAACCAGGGAGGAGATGTTTAGTGAAAAATATTCAAGATGGTGGTTAACGTGGATGTTTCGCTTTCAACCATGTCACTACAATTAATTATTTATTAACAATTTAAATGGTTGAAACAGTTTGAAGCCTTTTGTCAACAACCTTAAATGGAATAACTATTAAACCTCGGTATTGTGAGTGCATTAAAGAGACGACTGGCAGATGAAACACTGGAAACTATTAGACCAGGTCTGAGTCTGAGTCTCTGTTTACACTCACTATTTGGCTGAGTCTGAGAGCTGGTATTCCCTCTTCCGACTGTAGCATTCCTGAATCCCCGGGTCGCTCCACAGGCTCTTCAAGGCATCCGCGTATGGGTTTGTTAATGTTGTGACCTTTTCCACATCCACTCTGCTGACAATACTGGCATTGGCCTGAACAACAGAATGACACGCAGTAAAATAATGAGACTACGCAGCACTTCAAAGAGAAACATGATGTCATGTTTGTGCTCTCACACACTGTTAATGCAGCGTTATGAGTGATGGATTCATTTGGATGTTGGAGGAAAGGGGTGATGTCACTAACAATGCATCTTTAGCTACACTTCTGTTGAAGCAAAATGTAGGTTTGTGTTTTTAAATCCTTACTTGTGATTAGTTAAAGTTCCAACAGTGACTCTATGTCGACTCATCTACAAAACTCACAGCATTAACCTCGTCCAAGAGTAAATCAACGAATCTATCAACAGGTAATAAAGCAAGTAACTACATTTCCCTAACAACAGTATTTTTTCAAGACAAATGCCAAACATCTGACCGTCCAAGCTTCTTAAATGGGAGAATTTAATTTCTTTTCAAATTACACTGATCTGATAGTCTATGGCTTTTGGATGGTTCTCCAGACAAGACATCAACTTTGAAACTATTTTCGCTGGTTGTCCATCTTTACACCAACCTAAGAAAATAATCACTAGCTCCAGCTCCACCCTAAACTCACTGTTCAGGTCTGAACAACTTCACACCAGCTGCCTGGACATATGTAGTAATGATTTGCGAGGCTGCTGCTGTCAGATCTGAAGAACATAACAGACTCAATGCTAGGTTTTCATTTTGCTTACAGATCTAATAGGTCAGTGGAGTATGCCTTCATCATGTGGTTAGGCTACATCCTGGAGCACCTCAGTCACTCTGGGAGTTACGTATACATCCTTTTTGTGGATTTAAGACAATCATTAACCTTCATCGCAAACTCAGTGGCAGACAGCAGGAGGTGAACTTAAGGGAAATCAACCTCTAACTATACAAATGACCGAACTTCCAGTGACAAAGTTAATATCCTTCAGTTTGCAGACAGACAGAGGAATGGACCAGCTACCAGCTGCAGACACAACAACACGTGTTAAACACCAGCAAGACAGTGGAGATGACTTACTCCTCTGTCTGAACTCACAGCGTCCATGTCTGAATCCTTCAAGTTCTTTGGCACTATCATCTGAAGGAACCTGAACAGCAGAAGATTTACTTACTCCACCAGCTGAGTCAGATTCAGCTCTCACACAACAGCACAAATTATCTCAAATCTGAAAGGGGGGTAAGGTTGGCAAGGCACATTATCGGGACCAACCTGCCCTCTCTCCACGACCTGTCCACATCCCATGTCAGGAAAGTGGTTGAGAAAATCCTTAGGAACCCCCTGCATATAGTCTGTTCAGACTCATTCATCAGGACAAAAACTTCCAGACACTCAAACACTTTCTTCCTGGAAGCTATAAAAACTACAAACAGCCTCTCTTAAACCTCACTGCACTGTGATATCACTTTACTGCCATATACCAAAGTGTTAACTGCTGTGAGTGAGTCACGAGTGATATTGTGTTATGTTTGCACTGTAAACCGTCATATGGTAGCAGTTATTAGTTTTGTCTGTATCTCTGTCTATTCTGTTCAATGGTCAACGCTGTGGTGAAGTGTTTGTATGTCCAAGTGTGCGATACAGGATCCATGTACAGTGGTCAGTAAAACTGAATCTCATACTTACAATAACTAGAACGCTCTGAGAGAGCACAAACCTCCACCAAGGCAGAATCCATAACACATGTCTATCTGTTTTCTATTTACTGTGGTCACAAATAAAATCTGATCTGCACCAGATTGTCCAGATTGTAGACACCATAATCCAGCATGTGTGTGCAGATTTTGAATGAATCCATTATGATGTGACAAAGTTACATATTTTCCAAACATTTACCCATTAAAGGAGATACAGATTTTCTGATTCAATGATTTTGTTCCTTGGGTAATACCCTATCATCCAAAAAACCCACAAAACTATTTGTTTGGTAGTTTTTCTGTGATGTTGCTGACAGAAAAAAACAAACCAACCAACGCACACACTGTGATACAAACCACAGTCATGATGTTATTGCCTCCAACCTCCACAGGAAGCAGGATGACTTTCTCATCTGCTGTTCAGATTGTGTATGTGTATGTATCTTTCTTCTTTTTCAATGTATTCACACACGCAAAGCACAAAGGCTGATTCCTCATCCTGGATTCTGCATTTCTGGATTGATGACCTGTGTCTTCTCAGAATTCTTCATCTCCATCTTACCATTACTGCACTAATCTGTGTCTGATTAATAATAAATATGACCCTGATCGCATATCACTGCACTCTGGACCCACAATGCAACTGTGCAATCAGATACCACTTATGCACAAGCTTCCAGCACTTTAATGGTCATTTATGTGGGAACTGTTATAGTTTGTTTACTCTCACTTGTTGCTGAGTGAAACTTTTGGTCCCATGGGAGGAGAAACTTTTCAGCAGGAAACGTATTGGTCAGGTTTACTGTACAAGGCTCTGTTGCAGACATGTTGTTGATGGGAAGCTGTGTTTGATGTCCTGATGGTTTCCTCCACTGCAACACTGATAAAGGGGAGACTTTAAACATTTAATTACAGCAAATGCCTTCAGGTGCCATGATGTGGGAAGTTCCAGTGTTATAAAACACGTCTTTACTCATAGTTTGAACCAGTTAATTACAATGTTGTTTACGCCAATAAAACCAATACGGTCCAAGAGCTGTTTGATGAGTTGTATATTTGCCCAAAACAAGGGATTTTCCCGATTGTGTTTTTCTGGCTGACGGATATTACAATCAGTGACTGTAGAAGTGCAGCTTTTCTTCTTCTCTTCAGAGAAATAATGGGACACCTCTAAAGGGACACACAGAGATGATATGCCAGCATCATAGACTGTATATAGAATGAATGAAACTAACGTAACATCACCTGTTGGTTTCTCCCATTGTGAAGTCAGGAGTTTGAATGTCACCATGTTGGTTATTTGGAGCCACAAGTGACCATATTAGGAGGTGGGTCTGACCCTTGAACCTGAGGTCACTGCCCAATGTGTATGAGAATAAAGTTCAGGTCTGCTCTCATTGGAGACCTGTCAATCAAACTAACCACGCCCTAAATCTTCCTCTTTTTGAAGACTAACTTCTACTTAATGATGAAATGATTTTCAGATGGACCACCAGTTCACTGAAAAGAGTTGACTTTAGCTCATGACATCAAAATTACTTTTGGAAATATGTACTGACTCTGTATTTCATGACTAAAAATGATGATTTTTGCACTGAAGTCAGTTGGAGCAAGCATCTAGTGGCCGTTGGGCTTATTGCACTTTTTTGCTCTTCTACATTGGGTTCATTATTGAGACCCGTCAATTTCTACATGCAGTCTATGGCCAGCACCTGCTTTTATTTATTTTTATTTGCCATAAATTAATCAAAAATCTTAGAAATAACTTTTGCTTTTAACAGCACACAATAATTCATGCATCTGACTGACTGCTTCCTGCCCTGAACAGCTGTGACCGTCTCACCCCTCAAACAGCACATCAGCAGCACTTACCATTGAAAATCTTTATACATTTTCCAAACTGTGTCCTGAATTTAAGACAGAGATACACAAAAACAAGTGTCCATGTTGCAGCTGAAATGACATCTGTTGCTTTACATGTTGCTTAAGCTAAATTTATCTCCCTGAGTCGGTTTAAAAACACTGTCCTGATGATTTTTATGAAGAAAGAAATTTGTAAATATCCTAACATACAACTGCAGGCCAAATACATGCTAAATGACTCAGACCAAAGCCACAGAGTCAAAAATCAGGCATCTTTATGAGTAAATATTTATGTAGACCAGATTAAACAGTATTGTTAATGCATTCCAGTGTAGAGGTAGTATCTTTACCTCTGCCAAAGAGGTTGTGTTTGTGAACACACACAACAGAGAAATAATACCACTGCATGTGGTATAGGGAACAAGGATTTTTTAAGTAACCTCACGCCTCATCACATGCTGACTTTAGGAGTATTGCTAACACTGCACACAGTAAGCTAGTTTGCCAGACATGCTTGTTTTTTTTTATGTTGGAGAATATAAACAAACAGCTTTTTTCATTCTTACAAGTTTTTGGCTTTTGGAAAAACAGACAGCATCCTCAAACCTCCTCATATCCAGAGTCTGACTACAGCCCTCTGCACACTGCTCCTGCAGGTGGAGAAACCAAACGCTCTCCTTGCCCAGTCATGGTTGCTAGGCTGTAATTAGACAGCCACTGTTCCGGGGGAAGAGGTTTAGTGAATGACACAGTCGCATAACATGTGGACTGTGTCTGACATCAGCTCGCCCATTTGCTACTTCCTATATAATTGACTAGATTACTCAACAGTGAGCCGTAAATTTCTGACACACACCCGTTGTGCATTGCATCATGGACCGTTAGAAGAAATCAGCATTCACAAAAGAATGGAATAAAATGTTGGGTACAAATAACACAATGTTGGTTAAATACAATAAAATGTTGAGTAAAATCAACCAAATGTTGGGTGAAAACAATAAAATGTTGATTAAACCAATAAAATGTTGGGTAAAAATAATAAAAAGTTGGGTAAAAACAGTAAATGTTGGGTAAAAATAATAAAATGTGTAAAAACAATAAAATGTTGAGTAAAAACAATAAAATGTTGGGTAAAAATAATAAAACGTTGGGTAAAAACAGTAAATGTTGGGTAAAAATAATAAAAATGTTGGGTAAAAACAATAAAATGTTGGGTGAAAATAATAAAATGAGTAAAAACAATAAAATGTTGGACAAGTTTTTTTCCAGTTCGGGATAAAAACAGCTCATCCCACTGGGTTAAATACAATTAAATAACCCCAGTATGTAGTTAGTCCAATATTTACCCAGCTCTAGGTAAAAACAACCCAACATTTTTTAGTGTGTACAGTATAGTGTGATTGAGGACACTACTTACTACACAGTCATTTAGGACACTGCTTTCTTTGCCCTCTGCACTTCAACAGTAAAATCTGATCCTGTGAGTTTCCACAGGACATTATCTCCACGGACATGCTGACTCAGACTTGGTTAATACTAACCTGGAACTTTAACTACCCCAGCACACTTGTGTGAGCCAGCAAATCTGTGTGATTAATAGGCTCCTGCCATCGGTGCGACAGGGACAAATTCCTCCCTGATTAATTGGGAATTCTGTTTCCTTTCCACTTTGTCTCTTACTTGTACTTGGCTCAGAAGTACCAGTCTTTACATGCCTGCCGTTTAAATCATGCGTACTTCCAACAGACAGCCTGCTCCATAAGTAGACAAAAGTCTCTGGCATCAGGATTGCAAAAACTAAACAGTGTTGCAAATTACCAGAAGTGCTTCAGCCTGAGTACACTGTGCAGGCTCTGTCAGTAAACCTGGCGCATGCTTCTGCGGGACAGTGTGTGGTAAAACCTCTTTTTGTATTTGTCTGAGTCAAGCAGTAAAGACAGAGGACACAGAAACAACTGTCTGGCTCACCTTGTTGTGTTCATACTTGTATGGGATCTGTAACATGCTCATGGCCTGGATCATGGCCTGCATGGCTGTGAAGATGTTCTGGTAGACCAGCTTGGTGAAGCCCCTCTTGTCCTCGTCAGAGTATCCACGGCCATGGATGATCCGCATCTGTTTGATGAAAGTGCTCTTCCCACTCTCACCAGTTCCTGGTCACCAACAGATACACAACATCAACATCTGTCTGTCATTACAAAAAACTACTAAACAGATCTCAATGATTTACTGTTTTTAAGAGATATGGTATTTCCCAGTAAACAAATGATGACACTTTGACCAAGATCAGAGAACAGGATCTCATAAAAAATAAAAATAAAAAATGCCTCAAAGAATACTGCACTGCTATAATCATAGGCTGTAGATAGAAATGGACGTAGCGTGTAAAATGTGTAATACTCCCAACAGCCACTAGATGCTGGCTCCAAAAAACTCTGGCTCCGATTGATTTCAATTCAAAAATGATCATTTTCAAACACGAAACATTCAGTCAATAAATTTTTTCCACAAGTCATTCTGATGTCATTAGCTAAAGTCAACTTTTCTTCTCAGTGGTTTGATCCATCTGAGAGTCCATTAGAGAGTCTCATACACATTGAGTGATCTCAGGTTCAAGGGTCAGGCCCGCCTCCTCACTCCTCCCTTCATATCCAAATATGGTCACTTCTGGTTCCAAACAACCAACATGACAACAGTCAAATACCAAACTCCTGACTTCAAAATGTGACTCCACAAACCAATGGGTGACATCATGTTAGCTTTGTTCATTCTATAAACAGTCAGTGGTTATAATGTTTGACTGTTTTAACAACATAGTGTTGCTATTTCATCCCAAGAGGACAACAGTGTTAAGTCTACATTATTATTTTTATGGGTGGATTATGCCTTGGTGGAGGTTTGTGCTCCCAACTCAAATCTTTCAATACTTTATAACCACCTTACTTTATCTGAGCTCCAAACTGATTGGTTCCTATTGATGGGAAGTACACATGTATTTTTAAAAGCTTAACAATTACATTGAACAACCAGGGATTATAGTTGTATCTAAAATGTGAATGATCAGTGCATTTTGTTGGAGACTGTTTTCAGCTAGAGGATGTCAACCTTTCAGTCCACAGCGACGTTTTCACAGACGCTCCCATGAGGATGATTATGAACCTGATGACTTTTTATTTATCACCGTCATCAACTTAGCATTTCAACACTTTCGGGACTTTTGTTTGTGACCAAATACCTGCAGACTACTGACAATCCCATCAACCTCAGCTGTTCTTTGTTAAGTTCACATGATATTATTAACACCTTAAGGTCGACATGTTAGCACCATCTTTGAGGGCATTAAAGCATGTTTAGCTCAAAGCACCACTATATAGAAGCAGTGGCAGTGGTAGATTCTGGTCTTGTTGGACCACTCTGGAGTTTTATGACTTCAATCCTCCTGGATCAATTCATTATGTTAAAGTTTCAGTGGAATTTATTGGCAATATGAAAAATACAAAATAGCACAAGCCTTGTTTCTGTTTTATGTTGTCTTATGTAATCCTGGATCTACCTTTATTACCCTCATCCGGGTAGCGTCTCATTCCTGAGCTCCTTCGGTCTCATGTTTATTCTTTACGTCAAGTGTTGCAAACACCGTTTAGTCATCTCCCCGTCGCCTGCCTGTATTGTTTAAAAAAAAGCAGTTGCAGCACTTCCCCTGCTGCAGCTGAAAATGCTGAAGCAACAGTATTAATGGGCAACTGTGAGAGCCAGTTCTGCAAACAGGAGTCAAGTGAAAGTTAAAGAACGTGACACCTTCAGCAAGTCATTTCTTTAAAAGTTAAGTTCTCCACTCTAATCTCAGGCTGAAGTCTAACGTATTTAGGACTTGCAGGTCTGACCACTGGACCAAAAGTCTGGGATTACATTCAGCGTGAGTCATGCAGAGAGGCCAGCGTGACCTCTTTACAAATAAACCTACTCACAGCTTTGTTGATGTTTCCTTTATCATGTAGACCAGATAAAGATGTGACCTCCCAAGATGAGGCCGCTATCTGTGTCCAGCTATTTTCCAGATTAAGGTTTTACAAACACAACTGTGATGTGTTTAACCCTCCTATTCTCCTTGGGGTCAATCTGAAACCACTTAATGTTTAACATCTCAAAATAAATGGTTAACATCTTTGTTTTTTGCTAATTTATGACTTTTTGTAATTTAATGGGGACTTATGGGTGAACATAGTACTTTGTAAAACCTGTGTTATACATCATTTGGGATGGGTTCTTATGTTTTGTTTAAAGGAATATTTAGGTAACAACATAAAGCACCTGAAGCCTAAACTCTGATAATAATTTTGAAAATAAATGTAAAAAATAAAAAAATATATATGAAGCATTGTTACATCTCCTCCTTAACAAACACAACAGTAAATATGTACTTCAATAACACATCAGAAATAACATATTTAATGACACTCACATGGAACATTGTTGTGAAAGCCTTCACATCATATTTAGTTAATGCTTGTGTATTTCTGTCTTCAGGAGTATTTTTCCATTGTATTTTAAAGTAAAGGATCTGAACCCTTCTCACACGACACTGTACTGATTATAATATTTCTGTGGTGGGCTGTGCTGTCACCAGATACAAACACAGCTGCATGATTTTGCACACTGCAATTGTCTGTTTATGCTCAACCACAAACTCATCATTATCCACTCAAGTACTTCCAAGGCCAATAAAATACAGTATGTGTACATGTTTTTTTCTCTGGGTTTCAAGAGGTATGTGTAGAAAATGTTGCAAAATATTGAGAAATGCCTGCTGTGGCTGTGTCGCATAGTACAAGGCTCTGTCATTTGAACAGTATATTACTGTAATACACACAGTGAGATATTGTATTATACTGTAATTCCCGCTGAGTATTAAACCTGGGCGGGAAGCCTAACCAAAAACAAGAGATTTCTGTTCAACTATTATTATCAGATTATACAGTTCTAATACTGAAAAATTAAGATAGAGTATTAATATTGTAAAAACAATGTAAATTCAAATGACTGTAATTGAAAATACAGTAAGATTACTGTGAAAGTTAGTGTAAAATCTACAGTGTAACATATTCACTTGTTTTATTCAACACTTTGAATCATCTACAGTTTGCAAAGATGCAATAAATGATCACACTTCACAAACTGAGGCTCAGCAGCTGGCTGGTTTACTGGTCACATGACCCAGTCTGAGGTTACAGTCCATTTTAACTCCTTCATGCACTTCAGAGTGGCTCAACCATTAGGAACCAAAACTATCAAACACATGAAGATGTTAAAACTAGCTTCATCTCAACTTGCTACAACACTAAAATGTCATTTACACTCAATGCATCACTATTGGTACTTTTACTTCTTAAACCTATTCTTACATAACATCTTAAGTTTGTCATCCTTGCATGGGCACATAAAAGTAAACCATGTTTATAGTAAACAAGCTGCTTCTCTTGAACTATAAATCCATCACAACACACTCAAGTGCTGTGAAGGATGTTTACATCTGCGTTTGATGACTTTCTTTGGCTCACTTCTATCAAACAGTGGAAAGACTTCCAGTTTATTTACACTGGATTCTGGTCTTATGCACAGTTCTGAGATATTTGCTCTTTTTATTTTAATTTCTTGCTACTTTATACTTCTACTCTTCTATACTTCTATCAACACATTTACAAATGAATAACATCTTCCTTATTAAATGATGATTTTTTATAGATTAAACTACCACAAAGTATAAAAAATAATTAAAAGGACTTCCAGCAATAGTTTGAGTCTCATGTACAAACATGTGGGTATTAATAACCCAATAATACACATTATACGACACGATACTCCGAAAGAGGTGATTCTGCATGACAAGTATTTGTACATTTAGTACTGTGAAGTTACTTTTACTTACTATACTTATTCACATATGAACTGTTGACTTAAGAATTTGCAATGGGGCAAATACTCACTCTGAAACATCTGAATACGACATTATTTATTGACCTGCTTCTATTGACCTCAAATGCATCATGACATACTCAAGTACTCTCAAAGATGTTTACATCTGTGGTTTGATGAGTTGTTGTAGCTCATTTGTCTTAAGTGGATGGAAGAATTACAGTTTATTTACTCAAGTTACACAGTAAAAAATTGATAAATATTGTACTAACTACATGCTGGGTTCATTTAACTCACTAAAAACAACACAATGTAGAGTAGAGACAACATGTTGGGTAAAAACAAGACAATTTGGGGTAAAAAATATAAAAATATTAGGCAAAAACAGCCTGTCCTGATGGGTTATATTAACCCAGGATGTATTTAGTCCAACAATTATCCAACATTTTTTAGTGTCTAGTTTAATTTTAAAAACAATGCATAATTGTATAGCCTTATTGATGTTATTTTGTATGTAAAATGTCAATATGTTAAGTACAGAAAAATTTAGATATTCAAAGTAAAAAAAAAATACCTCAAAACTTTTTAAGAATAGTACACACTAAAAAATGTTGGGTCGTTTTTACCCAGAACTGGAAGTAAATATTGGACTAACTACATGCTGGGTTAATTTAACACAATAAAATGGATAGTTTTTATCCAGCATTTGTAGTTTTTATCAAACATCTTATCATTTTAACTTATAATCTATAGTTTTTATCGAACATTTCATTGTTTTTACCCCACATTTTGTTGTTTTAACCCAACATTTTGTAGTATTTTCGGTAAGAACAACAACATACTGGGTAAAATCTACTAAATGATGGGTTGAATCAATCAAATGATGTGTAAAAACTACAAAATATGGATTAAAACAACCAAATGTTGAGTCAGAACAACCAACTTCAGTGAAAACAACCCATTTTGCTGAATTAAATGAACCCAACATGTAGATAGTTCAATATTAACCCAGTTCTGGGTAAAAACAACCCAAGATTTTTTTAGTGTTTGCAACTGCATTAAAAACATGTAAGCAACAACCTGTAGGGACATGTAGAGATTGCCCAACAAGTCAACAACACAAAATATAGTATAATTGCATAGTAACAGTGAAAAAAGGTGTGTACTTTCAAAAACAAGTTGTACTGCAGTAACATTAATGTTCCCGTGTTTCGTCACAGTAATTTCAAAGTGGGATACTGCTGCTGTAACTTCTTCTATCTCTTATTAAAGACCACCAGAGGTAAGACCGTGACACTGTATCTTCTGCGGGGCTCTTACCGAGTAACAGGAGCTTATACTCCCGTCGGGATTCCCTCTTGTCCCGGCGGAGCTGCCTTTCAATCTCATCGTTGATCCTCCGAGCCTCTTTGGCCTCCGGGCTGAGGCAGCAAGCCCCAACGGAGCTCAGAGTCATTCCTCCGGGAGAGCACTTCACCTTCCGAGGCACACACACACACATCATGTTGGTTAAACAGCAGGTCACAAAGTAACGTTGACACACCATGGAAAACCTCCCTGCGTGTGTCCAAGTAATAAAACAACAAGCTCCTGAGCGGCAAACATTTAGTAAGTGCAGATTTAGGGAAGCTGCTGGTGTTACCTTGTTCCTCTCCCTCAGTCGAAGAGGAAATTAAAGTTTGTGCAACAACTTTTTCTCCTTTTTTTGTAGCAGCGACTCTTTCAGCCTCGGTGGCTGCTGCGTTCCGGGCGTGGTGCTCCTGAATATGGCGGAGATTAGTTTTTACTTCACGGCGCTACGAAGTGACAGAGGAGAGGTACAGGACAGCATTCTCCAGAGGAAAAACACAGCGAGTCATCCGAGTCCGGGTCTTAGTCCTGTCTGTGCGAGTCCACCGTGTTCCGTCCGTCCTCCTCCTGTCCTCCTCCACACCGACATGTGACGGAGGCTGGGCGCTGATGGGAAACCGTGTGGGCTTACACTATTACATTATGGGAACAGGTTTCCGCTGCTAACAAGCAAAGTGCGGATGCATGTGTCAGTTGGAGCAACAGGCAACTTCACTGGAAACCACTGACAGATCTGCACAGGACAGCTCCACTGCAGTAGTGAAAATATAACAGGAATAACTAAATATAAGTTAGAAATTGTGTTATAAAGGTTTAAAAACAGTTGATTTTTTATGAAGGTTAATAAAACAGGAACAGGCGGCAAAGTGGTCGAGGAACAATTGAATGAAAAGATCTTAACAAAAGCATAAAAAAGCAGAAGAAACAGAAGTGGAAAAAGAAGAAAAATTATAAATGAAGACAAGCAGAAAAGAAAAAGTTTAAGTAGAAAAAGCAGTAGAAAAAGTAAAAATCAATAAGTATACAAGTAGAAGTTGAAAAATGAGACGTATAAAAAGTAGAGGCAGAAAAAGTAAAAGTAGGAATGGATGTAGAAAAAGCTGAAAAGATGAAAGCAGAAGTAGAAAAAGTAGCTTACATATGTGGACATAGTTCAAAGTAACATTAAGCTGAAGGAGTTTCAGATTGTCTCTGCTTCTGTCTAGAGTATAAATGAAGTTAAAAAGTTTAATTTCTAAAGCAGAAGTAAAAAAATAAGTTGAATACAAACACACATGCCCACACAGAGCTGAACACTTTCATAGTTGAATAGTTAGTGTAGCTGAGAGCATGTAAAGTCATCAGAAGAAGTACAATAGAAAAAGATAAGGATCTGAACAGTGTGTATATAAAATGAAAACACACACACTCCGTGAACTGGGACACAGACTTTTATTTATACTAAACACCTGCAGACCACTACAGATATGAGACACAGAGGTACAGAAAACACCACTCGTGGACTCACGAAGCTCCTCACGTCAAACTGCGTTGTTTCAAAAAACCTTACAAAAGCTCAAAATGAAAAAGCACATATGCAAGAATAAATGGATCCAACAGATCACATATTAAGGTTGCATTACAGCGAGTCCATCCCTGTGAGTGGTAGAAAATAAGCCAAACCATGGTAGAACGAGGAAAAAAAAAATTACCAAACCTGTCTTTTGGCCCCAAGAAAGTTTTAAGTAATCTGGGCCAATCTAACCACTCATGAAATTATTGTTTTTATGTAAATATACAGTATATATACACACACTTTATACAACTCCTTGTCTTTCAATGAAAGGCAAAAAATTCTTAAAATTTTCTTTTTGCAAGACCACACTGGCACATTTATCCCCAACTTAAAGCAAAAATTAGACATTGTGGGAAATAAGTTTATTTGCTGAGAGACATTGACACCACTGGGGTGTCTGTGCATCAAATTATAAGGCTAGGTTACAGCTGGCGGCCAGTTAGCTAAAAACAACCACCAGAAACAGGGTGAAAACAACTTGTTTATATCTGCTGAACAGCAGCAAAGTGCACACACAGTATCAGCAGTATCACTGATTACACATCGTCATATACGTTCAGTTACATTTTCTCTTTTTAAATCATGTAAACACAATTAGTTTTTTTTTTTTATGGTGGGTTACTGTTCCTTTAAATTGGAGCTGTTGCCCGGCAACCTGGTGAGACTCGAGGAAGTTCGTATTTGTGCTTAAAGCCAAGAAATAGCCCTACATACAGAGTGAGGAGAGTTTCTTTTATCTTTGTTTTTTAAACAAATGATAAATAATGTTGAAATTTTGCTGTATAATGATTAGTGTAATGCAAACTCAACTGTTGTAAGAGTTAGCCACCCCTACATTCAAGCTAGCTTGGAACAAGACCATGTTCTCAATGTAACAGTCAAAGCCTGCTGATCCGTGTTTCCATGGTAACAACCACACTATAAAGTCCGGACAATTAGTTTTAATTCTAAGCCATATATTTGTAAAACTGGCCGGGGAAAGTGGTTTGATTTTCTCAGCTCACAAAGCGAATAACCTTATTTCCCAAACGACCCCATTAAAGCCCATCTTACAAAAAAAGAAGCGTTTTATTTGATAGTGGAAAAGGGAGTTTTGGAGGCTGTGTAAAAGTTTTTTTTTACCATTCTGAGACCATGCATCTTCATTTGGAGAGTGCTTAAAATTTGAGAAGAAAAAAAAAAAACCCAAAAGTAAAACTCACATAGTGTTTCCTAACAAAACCATTACATTCTGCATGCTGTACTGAAATGATAAGGGCCAGGGGGCGGCTCACAACACCAACAGTTATCACACAGATGGGTTTACTCCAGTGACGGCACAACAATCTCCTAAAAAAATAATTACACCAGCACGGAAACATGTTGTTGACTGCATGTTTTGCTGTTTGACAGCTTAAGATTTTCCCAAACTCGTCTTAATAAAAACTGCGCTGTACTGATAGTTGGTGTAGTGTGTGATCGTGAGGGGAGGGGACACATCTACCCAAAGCAGAGGAATGTAGGCTCTGAATAGAAGGAGCAAACAGTATGGCAGCATGGCTTCACTCTTCTTCTTCCTCTTCCTCCTCCTCCTCCTAGAAGAACCGACCGGAGTACTGCCTCACACTGAAATAAGACAGATAAAAATAAAGACGTTTTATGAAAACATTAGGAGTATTTACGAGATCAGGAACATGACACAGGTCAGGAGTTGGACACGGAGGATGCTGCAAACTGTTAGACATTTTTCATGTGGAGCACAAGTGTAAGTTATAAGAAGTATGCCAAGGTCAAGGCTGGAAATAAATTCTGTCTGTGAGAAGCACCATGAGTACTGAGACTAGCTTAGCCATTCAGTGATGGAGAGCGAGGAAAGAGAAGTGAGGAACTGCACTACAAGAAACACTGTTTTTATCAAGTGACAGTGTGTTCATATTTGGTTTTTACATGTGTTTCGGGTGATCAGATCACAAGTGGACAGCTGAGAGACATCTGTATTTAACATGCGTCTCCAAACCATCCTGCTGACCATGTTCAAATGTCACTAAGACAACATGAAGGAGACTAAACGCAAGAAAAACAGCAGGATTTTCTGTCATGTCCTTATGGGGGATGCATCAGGATGCATTAGCGATTACACTATAATATGTGGTGTATGATATGTGGTCACATGTGTCCCACACCACCTCCAAATATAGTTTGAATGATCAGATCTCAATGGGTTTTGGTGGTTGTTCACACTTGTATTTAGCACTGTCCACTTGCAAACAGACCATGTGTGAACAGAGTTTGATTATCTCAGTTGATTGTATAATTTTGTTTATATTTTGTTTCAAAATATTAAAAAATGCGTCAGATTTGATATCTTCAAATGGTTTGTTTTCTGAGATTATCTGCCCGAAACTGGAGGATAATCAGTTTGTGAATAATAAAATAATTTCATAATCGACTATCAAAATCGTTACAGATTAACTGCTTAATCAACTCATCATTTCATCCAGAGAGAAATAATTTCTCTATAAAGTCTATGTCTGATAAATTGTTAAGTCAAAGTTAACTAATTAAAAACAAAACATTGTTTTCTTGTGCCCGGTAGCAGATAACCACCGGGCAGTCACTGCTCTGGTGCGGTGACGCTGACGTTCAGAGGAGCACTTGCCTGTTCTGCAGCAAGTACTGGGCGTTCTGGATCTGGTCCTGTGTCCCTGTGATGGTGATGATGCGGTCCTCAGAGCCCTCTAGTGGTTCATCAATCTTGATGGATGCCCCGGACTCATGGCGGATCTGCTTGATCCTCTGGCCGCCCTTACCGATGATGGAGCCGGCCAGCTGCAAACAACCACACGGGCAAAATTGAAGGTAGAGTTCAGAGCTGCATTTCATTTATTACCGTAAGAGTCTTAACTTACATCTTTTGGGATGGTGACTTGTGTTGTGATAACCGGGCCTCCGATGTCACTGTAGGACCCTCTGCCACCTGTGGAGGAACAGACAGAACATCTGAGTGGAACTTGTCTTTAACTAAAAGCTCTCGAACAAGAAGACACAATCCCTTCGGGGTTAGGAAACAAGACAGTGGGACAATAACGATCCGTCCCGACTCACCAGACTGAAAGTGCTCCCAGGAAGAATTGTTGTCTTTGAAAACATTAGAAAGGAAACAAGAAAGTGAAAAATGAAAATACAACACGCAGACAAAGAAAGGAGATAACGTGATAGTAAACAAGTAAAACAGCCAGAAAGACCAGAGCTGCAGTGATTCATCAAAAATACGATGGATATGAAAAAGGAATTTAAGTTTTGGAGACGTGATGAAATCTCCTTGACCTCAGGAAAGTTGTGATGGACAATTTCCCACTATGTCCAAGACAAGAAATGGGAGATTAAATTATAAAAATAATAAGTGGTTTCTGAGTCCTTGCATCCATGTATAAACTTCTTTCTTCGGTATTAACAGGATTTTAGTAAGTGATCTAATGTTATTCCAAATGTCCATTATTTAGAAATCATCCATAACACGTGTATGATCATCCATGATCAAGTTAAACTGTGTGTGTGTAAAACTATGACAAAGTACTGAAAGCCAAACGGTTGAGGAAATGAGTCTGCAGAAATGGAGGTAACCAGCTGTTACAGATGTTTCTGTCTTATCCAACATTTCCTTCTGTTTTTTTTGGGTTGTTTCTCTGTAAATGAGTCAACAGTGACACTGAATGTGTGGTTGCCTAATGTCTGGCAGAGCTGCTGTGCTCCTCGAAAACATGTGACGGCCTCAACTATGAAATTAAAGCCTAAGTTTCAAAGGAGATGTGATTTCCCTTTGATGAAGTGACAGTAAATCTGTGCAGGATTTATATAAATATCAATACTCACCATATCCACCTCCACTCTGCACGTCAGCATCGATTAAGGGAAGAAGAAAAAAAAAAGATTAAAAACATTAAATAGTTTTAATGTCACAATAATGACAAAGAGCTCTGAGAACCTGCAGGTTTTCTGCACAACGAGACACCATGGACTCACTCAGTATCCGTTCTACATTACATTACAAACAGCCTCGCTGGAACCAGAGCAGCCTGAATTATCTGAAGAAGCTGGAAACGCTCCACACACAGATCTCAGGCTGCACCCAATTCACAGCATTAAGCAGTCCCTGCACATTCCTCAGCGACATTCATGCTTCAAATATCACGTTGCACTTTATCTAAAAAATGTCTGTCATTGTTTTGAAGTCTGAGGCTGGCCGGCCGCTGCCTTTCTGAAATTATTACTGAGAAAGAAGCTGACCACAGCAAGATGAAAGATACATGTGTAAAACAGTGATGACGTGTTATCTTCTTATACTCTCGTATAAACAACACACACACACACACATACAGTCCCTCATGCCGAGCACCTGAAAGCAGCAGCAGCAGCAGTTCAAGCTGCAGTACGAGTGCACGATCCACAGCTGCTGCAGCTGTGCACAAAGAACGACAGAATTTTGACAACACTGCCTCCGACAGATTTCACCGTTATTCTTCAGTTGTTTGTCTCACATACTGACAGAACAGATTTGCTTCTATTTTAAAGATTCAAACCGTCTACACTGGCTGCTTTAACATGACCCAAAACACATTTTCATGCTTCAAGTCTATTTGCTTCAATTTTGCGCAATGATGGTGACACTGAAAAATAATGAGTGACCTGCAGTCAGCACCTGAATGCACCATTTGTAGATCCAGAGGGACACTGATGATGTTCACGCTACACTCTCCAGTGTTTCTGGTGTTTACTATAATGACTATGCACTATAACACAACTACAATAGGATTGAACAATTTAAAACATGTGTCATCAGACTATTTCACATTGAATGTAGCCACAGGTGGCAGGGACATGAGGACATCGAGAAACTGGATGTGGGTCAGAGTATTAAAACATACCTAAAAACAACTGGTATACGACTTGTTGATAGACAGTTCACCGTGGTCCTAACTGCATCAAAGAATGAACTGACTATATTTAGGACATTTACATGCACGATAATAATTTGCCTTAATCTCTTAAAGTTCTCCTCTGGCCATCCACACTAATCGGACTCAGTAACCCACATAAATATAAATTAATACATCTGTAAATTAAAAAAAAAAAAAAATAGCATCAGGTTAATCAGTGAGCAATACACAGTGATACTGTTGGGTTTCTTTTTTTTGTAAATCAGTATCATGTTTAATCCCAAGACTCAGAGCAGACTTCCTAAGACACATGTTTGATGTTTGTGCTGCTTTCAGGGACACAATGTTTAAATCACTGACATCTGTTGGTTTCTATTGGATCTGATGTTTTCCTTCTTATTGAAACAGTTTGCTTGCAGCTAAAAATCTGTTGGGAACCGGTTCAGGAATTGCTTTGGTTTCTCCTCAAGTTCATTTGTGAGCCTGGTGGATCTCCGGACTACGTACTCAGCTGCTCTGTGGTAACCAAGGAGACAGCTGTTGCCAGGCAACAACAGGCCTACATCAGTGTGCATACACAGTGTTTAAAAGAAAAAAAAAAAAAAATGGCAGCACAGTGTCCGAGCCGCCGGCCGGGCTTCCACTACACTGAGGAGAAGGAATCCCGATCATCTCATCTGAAACATAATACAGCTACAAACACAGCAGCACCTGCAAACACACACAGATGACACTCACCATGCTGTCGTAGCGGTCTCCTCTGCCTCTTCTGTCACTACAGAGAAAAACACACTACATTACTAGAGTTTCTCCAGAGGACACTTACACTGCTGTTTAGGAAAACTCTACAGATGACCTGTGACCACACTGTACACCAGGACTCGTGGGTTAAACTTCTGCTGCTGAGCAACTCTCACTGACATCTGTTGCTCTGCTTTTCAGAGAAATTAAAGTTAGTGGCAGTCTGACCCACCTCGGTCTGTCGTCCATGCTGCCGTGATAGCTGCCGTGTGAAAACCGGTCTCCCCTGCAAACAATGACAGACAAGGAACAGACAAGGGTTTCACATAAAATGAAAAATAACCGACTGTCTCCAAACAACTGGCCATCTACTGGATGTTTTCACTAGTAACTGGAGCTAGCATCTAGTGGCTGTCTGGGGTCTTACACATTTGTACACTTTTTGAGACCCAGTTGTTTTGTTCATTTCTAAAAGCTCTCTAACAGGTGTACTCAGCGCCTCATCCTCACCCTCCTCTTGGCGGCGGTGGCGGAGGCAGAGGCAGGTTACGTGCTCGGCTTCCCCCTCGTCCTCCTCTGCTCAGCGGCGGCGGAGGACCCCGACGGGGGCTCATGTCATCGTAGTCCCTTCTGGAAGGCGGCAGGGGTCTGTTGCCACGAACGGGAGGCATGCGATCAAAACCCCCACGCACACGAATGGGGAAGCCACCAATCGGTCGCCTGCCCCTCTCCTCGAATAACATAGTGAAGCCGCCATAGTCGTAAGTCTCGTCGTAGAAGTTGGGGTCATAAGGCTGGGCGCGACCTTTGATTGGTGCCTGAGAAAGAGGAATTAGAGATTGTAAAAGCCTGTTTGCTGCTATGTGCACTGTAAAAAAAAAAACAATACTAAAAACAGTCATTGTTCTGGCAGCTGGATGAAAAAAAAAACACCAGTCAAAGGAAACTGATTCATAAAAATATATAAATGCAGTCATTTTCCATCATTACGATATAGTTTGCAGGTTTAATTTTACATTAATTTTTTGTTTTGTTGGGTTTTTTGTTGCTTTTTTTATGAGTGAAAACAATCTAACTATTAAAAATAATAACATATATAATTATATAATCTGTCAATAACAAATAAATCGATGAAGAATTATAGCTACCAGTGGTAGTATCAATTAAATTTTAGGAGCATTAAACAGTATTAAACTTGCCTTTAACAATTTCATCTATTGAATAAAAATTGTGAAATTAAAATAAATTAGTGAATGTATTTCTACAGTCTGAAAATAATGACAACTTTTTAAAAAATGTAAAATTTATGGTTATTCACAGTTCCATGTGTTTTTATGTTACTCAAGATCAAACAAGTACATTCATATATTCACAGTATTTGGGATATTTTTTCAATATTTTCGGGTATGTAAAATTAACAGAATAAAATCATGGACTTCTGGTGTCCTAACCATCCTGACTGTAAAGCAAGTTGAAGGTTTTAGACACATCTCAGGGCTGTGATCTCACCTCCGACACCAGCTCCAGGATCACTTTTATACATTCGATGACGCGCTCTGGTTTTCCTCCCACCAGGACAACTCTGTCAGTGGAGTGTGGACAGCACTCCTGAAACAGTTTGATGGTGGTCTGGGTGTTCTGGTGCAGAGAAACATCAAGACTTTAGTTTTACATCCAGAGCATCAAGGTCACTTCTGTTGACTTTGGTCCATGATGTCACAAAAATCTTCTTATAAACACGTATATATTTTGGTATTATTGCCACAACTTGTTAGATCAGTTGTGACAAAGTGTGTACAAGTTTTTTTTTGCATTATTTCATCATCATATTTTAGCATTACAGCAATAATCATTAACAAATGACCCTAACAATTCACCTGCAGACAGTGTAAAGCATCAGGGGAAGTAACCCTGCTAATCTGGACATTGTCCTACCTCTCTTAGCTCCTTTATCTTGGCGCCTTTCACCCCGATGATGCCTCCCGCCAAACTCTGATGGATCAGCAGGCGAAGCTCACAGTCAAAATCAATCCCGCTGTAATGCTGGTACTACAGAAACACAACGGCGGTGAGGTCAGAAGGATGTGAAACTCGTCCTGTTGTTGATTAGCAAATATTTCTGGGAATTAGTTGTTTTAAATGATTTACACACAGAAATGGGACTGAGGGTACGAGACATAAATTACAGGGGTCACGATCTGTAATTTGGAAACTAACTGCAAGGTTCTGATGCGTGGTGTTAAATTTCCATTTTGTTATGTAACACAATAGCAATCATACACAAATTAAGTAACGTTTGAAATGAATAAAACAGACACTGCAATGTGCATGAAGAACTTGTTGATAAAAGAAAAGAAAAATATAAGACATTTTTGCGTAAATCAAGCTGCTCGAGTCAGTGTCGTCTGGCGCTGCAAGATCTGGGAAAGAATTTCAGAAAATAATCAGCTTGTGCCAGTTTTAGAAAACACATTAAAAGCAGCTGAAGTTGACTGACAGTCTTACAAAGTCTACAAATAATTAGCATTCAAACTGCGGGTACATTAACCAAAGAAAATTATTATATGAGAGGAGCTCTCAAAAAACCCTGACAGCTTTTGTCAAACACAGAAAAACTGTGCTGGTTCAAACCGGGCAAAAATTATGCTCATTGAAGAAACTGGGATTCAGATGAGGAGACAAAACAAATCATCAAAAAATTAATTAATTTTACTTTCTGTGGCAGTCAACAGATAAACTCATGACTGTGGTAAATGGTAAAAGTTATATCAATGAATGTCCAAAAATCCTGGAGATTCATATGTCAAAAGCAATATCTGTCAAATAATAGTGGTGGATTGATAGTAGGATGGATTATCTTTGGGTCTGAGTCAATGTAGTGATTGATATATATTGTTAAATAATAGTAGTGGGCTCTCAGGTTGATCTGAGTGGCTAACGCATACCACTGTTAGATGGTTACTTCTATCAGCTGACCCAATGAGTCTCACCAAAGTAAAGAGTTACAGTCGTTGAGCTGTGTAAAGCTGTCTTCACACCAAACGCAAGTTGAAAAAGTTTTAACTTGAGTGAAAAATTCAACAGAGGAAGCTCGTACTCTAATCTTCCACTTATCCAGGTCCGGGTCACAGGGAACCGGGAAGAATCCAAGGAGATATTCTGATTCTTCAGATAAGGATTTCAGGCTAAAACAAGAAGGGTCTGATGGCAAGAACATCCATCCCTTCATTCATCTTCTTCACCGCTTGTCCATCTGGGTCGTGGTGGCAGTAGGGCGAGCTGGGAAGCCCAGACATCCCTGTCCTCCACAATCTCTACCAGCTCATCCCCGGGGATCTCAGCTGCTCCTACGCACACTGGGAGATATAATCCCCCCAGCCGGTCCTGGACAGACCTCTAGGTGTCTGCCCAGTTGGCCGTGCCTGGTAAACTTCCAGTGGGAGGTGACCAGGAGGCATGCTAATGAGATGCCCCAACTACCTCAGATTAAGGTCACCAGGACCTACCCCTGGAGCCAGGCCTGGGGATTGAGTTCCTAACTGAGCGCCTGGTGGCTGGGCAGCCCACGTAATTCGACCGGGCTCAGCCCAAAAAGGCAACGTGGAAGGATCTGGGCCCACCATCCGCAAGGTCCATCATGGGGTTTGGGTGAAATACCTTTTAGGAGGTAGGTGAGGGCGGGAGGGCCGTGGTATCACAAGTTGTGTTTGAGTAATTACTCTCATTACCAGAGGAACAAACAAAAGTTCTGTACTGCAGGTTTAAGGTTCATGAGGAACTATAGTATACAACTAGAAAGCACTAAGAGAGCACAAAGGGGTGGATCCAGCTGTACTGATGCACTAACCTGAACACCAACAATGGTTTAGCTATCCAAGTGCCTGAACAGCAACACTAGCTTGTTAAAATATTAAATTGTGAAATTTTTATGATTTTTTTTCCCAGGCAGGATTTAATCGTTTGTTCTTTGGGTAACACTCTATCTCTCTAAAAAATATGAATCAATGTCTGTTCAGTAGTTTCTCTGTAATTGCTAACAAGCATAGAAACAAACCTTCTGAGAAACATGGCCACTTACCTCCTCAAGAGTGGGTATGATCTTCAGCAGAATATCCCCGATAGTGTCGATGCTGGCGTTCACACTCAGGATCCTGTCAGGAACCATTGTGGCCAAGAGGAGGCAAAGGCATTACAAGAAGGAAACGAAAGGAAAAAGTAGAACAAAAAGCAAAACCTGATTGAAAAAAACAAACAAAAAAAAACAGTACACGAGAAGCAGTTCAGCAAACAGTTACGGACAGACTCACGAAAGGTTGAAACTAAAATAAAAGCAAAATTAAGACTGCTGCATACTATGCAAAATTATAACTTTTCCCCAACACTACTACACTGATTACATAAGCAGCTGACATGCACTGAATCTAATATTGTTGTCAAAGTAAAAGAAGCCTTGGGAAGATGGGCAGTTTCAGAACGGCTCAAATTAACGTGAGAGTGGCCACACAGAGTTGGGGAAGAGGGGAGGGGGGTGTAAGAAAGAGAGAGAGAGATCTTCTATAACCATCCCACCACCAGCAAGTTGGGGAAAAGGAACATACTACAACAATAACTTGCCATGACAACTGCGCCAC
>OOFC01029028.1:0-52773 GCA_900323345.1 Pseudochromis fuscus | reverse complement strand
CGGTAGGTATGTCAGTCGGCAGCTAGGTAGGTAGGTAGGTAGGTAGGAAGGCCAGTAGGTCGGTCTATTAATCAATCAATCGGTCAGTCAGTAGGTGTGTTGGCTGGAAGATCGGTTGGTAGATAGATAGATAGATAGATAGATAGATAGATAGACAGATAGATAGACAGACAGATAGATAGATAGATAGACAGATAGACAGATAGATAGACAGATAGATAGATAGATAGATAGATAGATAGATAGATAGATAGATAGATAGATAGATAGACAGATAGATAGATAGATAGATAGATAGATAGATAGATAGATAGATAGATAGATAGATAGATAGATAGACAGATAGATAGATAGACAGATAGATAGATAGATAGATAGATAGATAGATAGATAGATAGATAGATAGATAGATAGATAGATGGATAGATAGATAGATAGATAGATAGATAGACAGATAGATAGATAGATAGATAGATAGATAGATAGATAGATAGATAGATAGACAGATAGATAGATAGATAGATAGATAGACAGATAGATAGATAGATAGATAGATGGATGGAGATAGATAGATAGATAGATAGATAGATAGATAGATAGATAGATAGATAGATAGATAGATAGATAGATAGATGGGTGGATTCAGATCGATGCTAAATGATTTCAACAAAAGGTCATGAAATCGTACCTGACTATTGGACAAAGCTTGCTGATGATATGGGGAGAACCTGTTCTTGGCAGGGTCCTCTGATGTAGGGCTGAGAGGCTTTGGATCCGACATGGAGCGCTGCACACTCTTTATGGGTCTTGGTAGGGTCTGGTGGCGTTGCGGTGATTCAGCAGTAAAAGCCTTCTGCTGGGGTGTGACATGGGCCTTGTTGAGCTTCTCCTGGGAGGCAAATGTCGTCTCTAGCATGCGATGAGGAGACAGTGGAGATACAGGGGAGTATAGCACTTGGGGGGATTTGGGGGGCTGGCGAGATGGAGACTCATTTTGTTGCTGCTGATAGCCAATTTCAAGGGGGTCTGGTTTTCTCCTTTCAAACTTAGCCACTCCTTGGAGTCTAGGAGAAGTTGGATCCGATGTGTTTGCGCCAACTATGTGCAGACTTGTTGAGTATGGACTGATAGTGGTAGGGACACTCAGCTGAGGGGCAACCACACCTTGAGAATGAGATTCTGGTTCTGTCTGGCAGGCCAGACTCTCTCCTTTGTGGGTCCTTTCAGGTGCTGCTATGTAATGCAACAGGTCAACCTTTGAGGTCTCTGCCATGGTAATATGAATTGCAGGTGAAACCCTGCCTAACTGGTCAGATTCTGTCTGGCATGATGAATCATTTGTGGTCTGAATAGCTATACTTGCAGAAGCCACTTTAGATGATCCTTCAGACTTAGCCTCACCACTGGATTCAGAGTGCTTGGATACACGTGATCGCCTGCGCCTTACTGGCTGCTGGTCCCACTCTGCCTGGTCTTCCTCGTCAGTCTGCACACTGCAGTCTGCAATACGCCGTGTTCTTCTGCGTCTATTCATGAATCGGTCTTCGCCATCTTCATCATCTGTTTGCACACAGCTGTCTGTAATCCTTTTGGTAGCGTCCTCCTCTGAGCCATCCCTGAGCCGAGGCATTGAATTCTGCTTTTTTATAACCTTAGGGTCAACCTGTTTTTCACTGCTTCTCAAAGACATTTCAGAGGCTGAACTATGAAGAGGTCGAGCAGCCACCATGGCTTGGACCACTTGTCCATCCTGCCAAAATTGAACACTCTGTCCATCCTGTTGAATAACTCTACCACTCTGGTCACAGATAATAAACCCTTGAGGTTGCCCTCCTCCAACAACGACTCCTTGCATAGCACCCTGAGCAGATGTAGCTGCTGCTGCCGCTGCAGCCGATGCCGCTGCTGCTTCAGCTGCTGCAGCAGCCGCTGCTGCTTCCACTGCTGCTGTCTTTTGCCTCTTCTGCTCCTCTAACTGCTGCTGGAGCTGTTGCTGCAGAGACTGAATTTGCTCAAGTTGCATTCTCTGCTGAGCCAATTGTTCTCTTTGCATGATGAGCTGTGTCTCCCGCTCTGCTTGCTGTTGCTGCAGGACTTGTTGTTTGATTGTCTGTAGTTCTTGGATCTCCCGCTGAACAAGAAGCTGTTCTTTTTCTCTGTGACGCTGAAGCTCCATACGATCTCTTTCAAGCTCCTCATGTAGGCGCAACTGCCGTAATTTTTCAAGTTCAACCCGCTCTCGCTCTAGCTGCAGCATGTGCTCTTGTTGCTGACTCAGTCTCTCATCTTCCTTAGGTTTCTGTGCATCCAGGGGAGGAGAAAGGGCGGTACCATGTGTTGTTGCTTGTGACTGGCCTTGTGGCAGAGCTAATGGTTGTGGCTGACTAATGGGTTGAGCTTGAGGTTGGGTTTGAGTCAAAGATAAAGGCTCAGTTTGAGTAGGTAACTGCTGTGGCTGTATTTTAGCCTGTGCTGGCTGGACAGGTTGACCTTGAGCTTGAGAAAGGGATGTAATACTCTGTGAGGTAAGTTGAGTGTGGTCTATTTGCTGATCTGCTGAGGTTTGCATACCAGGTGCTGGTAGATTTTGTGCTCCTAAATGTGCTGTAGGTTGGGTTGGTGGAATGGTTGCTGCTGTTTGTGCAGCAACTGTTGTTAAAGGCTTTCCAAGGTACACTGGAGTTTCCTGTTGTGCACTGCTTACTGTAGGCATACTTCCTGATGGTGTCACTGATGTGGGATACTGGTTTGGAGGAGGGTAGGAATATGGTCCCTGTGTGGACAGAGGCATCCTTGGAGTCACTTGAGGCAACCTGGTAAGACTAGCCAAAGGTACAGCAGTTACACCTGTGGGGTATGGTCTGTAAATTCCTCTAGGCATGGGACGCAGGACAGAGGCAGGCTGTGTAGTAATTGGCAAGGTAGAGGCAATGGGAGTATTTATGGTGGAATATATCATGCCATCACCTCCTCTCATAGCAGCAGGGTATAAGGCGCGAATGCTTGCTTGTCTCGCATTTATTAGATTTGTCAGAGTTTGGCCATTTGCTGTTGGTCTTCCATCTGGTCCATACAGTAAATTTGCTCTTATTGATGCTAAGCTCTGCTGTAGATTTAGTCTTGCTAAAGGTCCGCCCCTTCCAGCCCCATATGGTACCAGTTCAGGATTATTTCCATACCTGCTTCCATACTGGTCCACTGTGTTAAGAGCTGCACACATACGACTTATCTCCCTGGCAGTGGTTGCACTGTACTGAGCCAAATTGGAGTCCTGTGTTCCTGCTAGGTCTCGTGAATTGTAGGCATAGTCAGAATTGATATTTGACATTGAGCCGTATCTCCGAAGGGGTAAGGAAGGGCCTGCAAAATCTCCTTGGTGACGTAAGTCCGTGTAAGAACCATACTGTGCTCCCATACCAAGGTATCCACCATCATAAGCCTGATTCATACTGCTAAGATCTACCGCCAGACCCCCCTGGATATTACTCTGATAGTGACTGGCATCAGTCATGGAAGGCAGATTTGTATCAGACATGGAAGGCTGTATTCTTCCTAAGGGAATGGGTGGCTGATATGGTTTATGTTCCTCAGTTATTCCTTGTGTAACTTGAGGCTGGTGTTGATGTTGCTGTTGTTGTTGTTGTTGTTGTTGGCTGACACTGTACTGAGGTTGATGGGGAGGATGAGCTGCTTGAGATGTTTCAGGGGTGGGGTTTTTATCTGAGGATACTGTGGTAGGCTTCTGAGTGAACGACCCTGAACAGGAACCAGCAAAGGGCAATTTGTAAACAACATCACAACAAGCCACTTGGTTTTCTGGTTTGATCTGTCCAGTAAGATCCAAGACCTGAGGAGGAGGAGGAGGGGGTTCTTCTCGCTTTACAAGTTGAGTCACCGTGCCACCTTGTGATGTGTTACTGTCATCAAGTTGCACCATCATAACATGGGGCTTACCTGTGGACAGGTTCATTACTGTGGGCTTGTTTTTTAGCTCTAAGGCAACTCCACCATACATTTCATGGGGAACATTAGAAACAGGAGCCCCAGACACTGATGGTGGAGCTATGGGGGATACTCTAGGTATGGCACTAGCAGTCACTGCAGGCTGAGCACTGCTTGTCTGGCTTACCACAAGGTCTTTCTTTATTAGCAGTGGTTGAACCTGATTAGCTAGATTGTAACGAGCAAAAGATGATTGTTGTTGGTGCTGCTGGAGCTGCTGCTCAAGAAGCTGCTGCTGCTGCAGGAGCTTCTGCTGCTGTAACTGCAGTTGCTGTTGTTGTATACCCAGATTTTCCAGGCAGGCATCAATTTTAGGGATAGTTGGGTCGGCGATTGGTGTCTTACTCTGGGTTAAGCAAACAGCTGATCCAACACCCTGTCCAAGATCTACACGGTTTTGCAAAGGATCTCCATATACTACTGGTTGCTTCGGTTGGGACATGAACATCGAGCCTGCAACTGTGACACTAACTGTGGTTGGCGTTGATACAGACACATGTGGTTGCTCTTGTGCATTCAGGTTCATAATTAGCGGTTGCACTGCTGTGTGTCTACCAGATGGCTGCTCGGCCCCTAAAGAGTATCTTCTTGTATCAGTAGCAAGAGATGTTAAGTCCATTCCCTGGTCTGTCATTATGATCGGCGCTGACCTCATTGGGGCTCTCAGATCCACAACATTAGTACTTGGATGTGTTTGGCTCTGACCCACAACCCTTGAAGTGCCTGGAATATTAGAGATTTTGCACAAAGATATATTTTCCATAGATCCACGACCGTGTGCAGTTGTGTTTACTGCACTAATACCCACATTTACTTTTTCAACATTTTGAGACATCTGAGAAGAATGTTTCAGGGACTGTTGTGATGAATACATTTGGGGTGATGTTGGGGAACTGGACGAAGGGGGATGAGAACTATACAATGTTTTACCACTGACCTGTGTGGGTGATGATAAAGGGGAAGTGGAAGAATTTACAGTGAGTGGCTTGGCAGGACTAGTTGTTTCAGAGCCTAGTGTTATCACCATCACTGGTGAATCTTGAGAGGACTGCTGTCGTATTAGACGTGGTGAAACTGCTCTTTGAGGTGAGTGAGCTCCATGGGATGCTGCAGTTGATGTAGGGCCACCAGGCAAAGATGGCAGCTGCCTGCCACTACCACTAGTAGGTCTTACAGATGGTGTATGTGTTGGGCTTTGTGCTGGGGAAGTAGAAGGAGAGACTGGGGGGCTTGGACCTTTGAAAAGGGAAAATACTTTGGAAGTTAGGGAGGAGGCTCCAGGGTCAGGTGTTGCCTGTGCTGCCCTTTGGGGGCTTGCTCGGTTGCCAGCAGGCACTGTGCTGCCTGTCTGTCGAGTTGGGGCAGTCTGACTCACTTGGGCTTTGGTTGTGGCACCTCCAACAACACCTTCAATTTTGGCACTCTGTGTCATCATCCTGTTTTGTGTTTCTTTTGATAGATGTTGTGCTGCATGAATTCCTGGAATTCTTGGATCACTGCCTGTTGTGGAGAAGGACATCGGTGCAGTTACCTGTGTTGGACTTGAACCAGGGGTTAGGACAGCTCCAGCTTCAAGATGATGCTTACCATCCGTCTGAGACACACCTTTCTGTTGATTTACTGTTTGTCCCTGCCGCTGCATTAGCTGCGCTTTCTTCATCATCTCTTCATAGACCTCCTCTGCACTTTTTAGTGTTTTATCAGATGGTGACAATGCTGATGTCTTTTCTGTTGGTGAGTAAAGTGATGTGAAGGTTGGAAGGTTAAATTCCTGTCCTGATTTATAAAGCTTTCCACCGATCATTTCAAATCCTTCTGCCTCTGAGTCCATTGAAGGCGAGTATTCAGAACATGATGATCTGTGAAGCTCCTCCATTTCTGCAGCCTGTCTCAGCTCCTCTGTTGGCGATGCATCCTCAATAGGGGAGAGATTACTGGGGGGAGTTTTGGACCTTTCTCTACGTCTCTGTGCGCGTAGTTCCTCTTTATCTCTTTTTGTTTTTCGGGCAGTACTTCGAATCCTCTGTTGCTCTAGATCTCTCATCTGTTCTTGTTCTCGAAGTAGTTCTTCCTCCTCTCTGAGCTCATCCTCCTCAGATGAGTCCTCAATAGTCGGCAATAGTGGCCCATGGGACCGATGTCGAGCCTTCCTTTGCTGCTTTGCCTCCTCTAGTCGTGCCCTACGACTAGGACTGCTGTCACTGTCATCCTCCATGGATGACACAGACGTGGGGGATGTTCCAGAGGTGTAGCTTGGAGTGGTAGCTGGTAGAGTGGATGAATATTCTCCCTTGGACCGTTCCTCTGGAGACCCGGTCAGACTTTCCATCTCTAGCTCTGGTTCTCGTAGGTCATGCTCAGTACTGAGCTCCATTTCGCGGTTGTAGCTGTTGGTGTTATTCAGCTCAATGGTCTTGAAACGCCGAAGGCCTCCAGCCATTCCAACATCTTCCTCTTCATTTGCCTTATAAGCAGCCTCAGATCCCTTGGTGTCATCCTCAAAACTGTTAGAATGGTGAGAGAGGCGTCGTCTCTCTTTGCTCAAATCCCCACTGGTTTTATGTGCCTTTTTAGTTTTCTGGTTTCCATACTCCTCTAATTCTTCTTCATCAGCACTCATCTCCATAATTTGCCTCCTCATGTATTCTTCATCTGTCAAGTCTTTATGTGACTTCTTTTGTCTTACTGGCAATGGAGAAAGACCACTTTCACTGCTGTCTTCCACATAATCATGCCGCAGCTTACAACTGAGGTCATCCTCTGATTCATCTCTTGCTGCATCATCCTCAGGACTGTAGTCCCGGTCCTGTCCAACAGACAGTGAATGTGGCCTATGCTTCTGGTCTGCGGAAGTCTTTGACTCTAGCAAAGGTTTCATGGAGCTCTCTAACTTTGTAATTTCTGAAGGGATGGCACCTCTTTCACTGAGCTTGATTCCTTCTTCCCGGATCTGACCCGTAATTTCTCCTTGAGAGCTGGAGATCCCATCCGAAGAGTATCCAGTGTCACTTAAACTCTGTGTACTTGATTTGTTGTAATCCTAAAGAAAGAAAGAAGAAGAGAGAGGTCAGAAGCAAAAAAGGGCAAACTTTTGGTTAAATTAACTCATAGAAAAGTCTATTACAAGCTTCAGTGCACATTTTTTATCCCACTATTTCATCCAGCTCATCAGCACTGACATTTTTATGAGCATTTTTAGATAACTGGGAGTAAAATTAATTTACTACACCTTATACAGATGAAATAGTCTCTAATAGTTAGATATTAGAGAATGCTTACATTGAAAATAAAAAAATCCTTAGTCAAACAACCATATATAGTAACACTTTGGGCTAAAATCAACCCAAATATTTACTGTGTACTGCTGTTTGAGTTTAGAAGTCCAGCAAGTTAGACTGCATACATTTACCACCAAAAAAATCATTTATACATTTGTTCTCATTAAAATAGAGTTAATTCTAACATTTTTCCCACTTTAAACAAAAAAAGCAGATAGGATAATTAGTGTAAGTCTAGAGCATTATTTGACAGTATATTACAGCTATCAACATTACTGTATTGATTTGGGTTGAGTTTGCCTTTTAGGTTTATGTACACACAGATGGATAAATACACTGGCACAGTGGATATAACAGACAGTTGAACATACAAACATTTACGGACAAATGTCATTTAGTTACATGCTTGATTGCCACCTTTGACGCATTCTCTATTGCATTCTTCGAACCGTTGAAGAATAATGAACATGCTTAGAATGCTTAAAATATCATCACGACGTGTCACATTAAACAAACAGCTTGCGTTTGTCACAAATAAAATAAAAGTGTACAAAACAAGGCAGAGAAACAGAAGAGTGGGCTGACAATAAGGAATGGCCACTGAGACAAGGATGTTAATGGTGATGATGACAATGATGATGGTGATGACGATGATCATAATGATGATGATGATAAAGATAAAGAAGGTATTATGATGATGGAACTGCATTGATAAGAAATCATTTTATTAAGGGTATGACAATGTTGTGATGAAACACTATAACTATTACTACATTAGTAATAAAAAGAAAAGTTGATGATAACTATTGGTATGACAATATGATGAAAACAATATTGTAGAAATGGAATGGATGACTTTGAAAACAAAACGGAGGAAAAAGAAAAAAGGCCGTGATTCTGTGAAATGGTTACAATTACTTAAATGGAGCAAAATAAATTAAAATGATGAATTAAGATCAACAGGTGAAGGCGAAGAAGTTGCAGGTAGCTCACTTCATGGTGTCTTGACTTCTGTGCATCTTCAGTTATCTTCATGTCTTTTGGAGAAGTGGCAGTCTCTGACAATGCCTTCTTTGGAGAGGCTTTGACTTCTTCTTTTAGAGACTTAGATGCCACTTTAGTCTTCTCTTGGCTTTGAGGCTGTTTGCGGGCCTGGTTGTTACCTGTGGGTTTAGACTGAGCAGGTGCTGTTTTTGATGGGGTGGAAGAGGTCTTGGTATGGTTGGGTGCTGCTTTACCAGGGCCCTTAGTCTGAGCAGAGGGCTGAGCAGATCCTTTTGTCTGAGTCGGCCCTTTAGCTTGGCTTGGGCCCTTCGTTTGGCTAGCAGGCTGAGTAGGGCCCTTACTTTGAGCCTGTGATTGATTAGGACCTTTAACTTGACCTGGACCCTTACTCTGAGCTACAGGTTGTGTTGGACCCTTAGCTTGGGAAGGTGGCTGAGCTGAACCCTTGGGTTGAGGAGTGGGCTGGGCAGAACCCTTGGTTTGAGGAGGAGCTTGGCTGGGCCCCTTTGTTTGAGGGACAGGCCCAGCCTGTTTCACATTAGAGACAGGGCCACTTACTTGGGGACCCGTTGGTTTCTGCTGTTGTTGAGGACCTGTGGCCCTAGGCCCTGATAGTTGATTGGGGCCTTTCTGCTGAGGTGGTTGTTGATTGGCTGGAGCAGGAGCGCGGGGGGATCCCATGGGCTGTGCAGCAGGAGGTGGAATATCTCCCAAGCTTCCCGACAGAGCCCTCTGCGTCTGGCAATTCAAGCATAGCCATTCTTTCTTCTGAAAAACAAGGACAAAGAAAACAAGAATCACCAATGTTGTAATAGAAGAATCAGAAAGTTCCTCTTTCATAGTTTTTTCTACTAATACATATATTTATGTACACCTGAAAAACAAACTAGTAAAACTACTAAAAAGAATGGCCTGGATTCCAGCTTGTGGCAACAATGTGGCTAAAAGGGAAACTGATAAAACCGTTAGTATTCTGACTAAATATAAAAAGTGTGCTCAACATTGGTGTTCACATTGATATTTACACTGTGTCAACACATTACTTGAGTGTTATTCATTGTGATTGATGGGTACAAGAATCTAAATGTGTCTGTTACTTAGATAAATTAAATCGAAGTGCTGTTGCTTTATAAGTGGTCACGCAGTGCCAAGGACTCAGTATAGCGAGTCTGAACAACTGAATATTTGAAAGCCTGTCCAAACAAGGCCTTTCATCTCTTCGAGAAGACTTAATCATTTGACAACATTAAGCACTCTCAAACAGGGTACACAGAGGATGAGTGCAGTGTGAATACAAATTAACACATCTGTTATTAGATTGGAGGGGTGCAACAGTCATTAGACCTTTTATGGAGCCCACACCACACCTTCTATCTGCAAGAGCAGGATTTGTCCTTCACAGTCATCCTCATTGAACCTTGTGTTACGGATTCTGACACTGCTGAAAATCTAGTACAAAACCCATGACAGATAGGATATTAACATAAGCAGATTCAATTCCAGGTCAATGCAACGGATCGATAAAACCGCTCGAAGAAAGTAATGGTTACATTACAGTTTATGAAAGTTGAAAACAGAGGTGAGGGCACCATGTTTGTAACACAACCCTTTGTTAGTGATAATCATCTGTGCCTCAGGCCTGAAGAGGGAGCGCTCTTGTGTCACAGACTTGTACAACAAAACAAATAACCTCATAAACACCGCTATTGCTGATTACCATCTCCCCAATAAATCATTTCTTTTATTGGCGTCATACTTCAAAAGGATAAATACAGAAGAAAGAATGTAACCACATGCCCAGTGATTAATAAAAACAATGCAGGTGTTCAGTGGCTGTATCAGAGGACATCTTTACTGTGATCCAAACAGTCAAGATGCTGAAGGAGAGAGTAAGGATTTATTTTTTTAAAATGCAAATATTGCAACTATTTTGTAAGCAATCAGCTCTCACAAAGGGTATTGGGATTCTGTCACTTCTGTCAAGCTTCAGACATGGAGCATAGTAAACAAGAGTTATCCTTCTGAGTTATATAAATAGCAAAAACATTACAAGCCAAGGTGAGACTGTCAGAAAGTAACAATCATTTAGTCAGCAAGGAATGTACGAACAGCACAACAGGGATCTTAATCAAGAGACCTTGGAGACCAGTTTCTGACCAACAAGTCTCCAGTGATAAGGTGTGGGAGTGGGACACAGCCGGCCTTCTTTATCTCTTCTCACTAAACCTGTGTAGAGACACTGATCTGACCCTGTGTGACTGAGAGGCTAATTATTTGTTCTGCTGTGGACTCCTTGTGTGTCCTCTGTTTGTCTCACTGGACACATTAAAGAATGAATACACACCATCACAGACCACTTTTACTATTTGTTCAGTAGAACTGATTTGACTATTTGTTCACAAATAAGGGTTAGCCACATGCTGATGTGGGTGGTAGTAGACAAAGCTGCAGCTCACACTTACCAGCAGAGCATGAAAAAGGATGATAAGGAGGAAGATGGGGAAAGAGGAAGTAGGTGGTGGTAGTGAAGACAATAACCACAAAAGATGTATTCATTGCTATACATAATTCTGTCAGTGTTCAGTAAATTATTAAAGGATTATCACTCAACCATGAGTCCCCTCGAGTTAGCTGAGAAGGTGACTCTCACATACTTAAGCATAACATCAGAGTTGATGTTTATTTTTATCACTCAGTTGTTCTTTACTAACTTTTAAAAAATTAAATCTGAATATTTCGGCTGTTAGATGTTTGACTTCCTCCATCAGCTAGCAACTAGCTAACCTTGTCTTTCTGCTGTTTACTGCAGGGCAAGAACAATATTCACAGGGTGAGTTATCCCAAACAACCATCTGCCACTGATCAAAACTCTGCTGATGAGAGTGGTGACTCAAATCCCTCTGTTCAAGATCTTATTGTCTGTAAAAGTTACAACTGATTGAGGTTGGCCAAAAGCAAATCACACCATCTGTAGCTTGTGATCAATAGAATATCATACAACATATAGGCAGAGGCACTGATACAACCCAATAATAACTCAATTAGAGCCCTTATGCAACATGAGTGATAAATTATGCAACTCCTTCCTTTAGAAACGATGCCATTTGAATCATGAATAGTGTGAAAATATGCAGTTCACCTTAGATAATGCTGCAGTAACTGTGGTGTGGGCAGCTACCACATTTTTCAGCATAAAAGGAGACAAAATAAGAGCCTGGCAAACACTTGGTCATGTTGAAAACCTTTCAACGACAATAAAAACCATTGTGGGTGACTGTGAGGTGCTGCCTCACTTTTACCTTCACCCACTTAGTTTGACAAAGTGAGTTTCCAAAACACAATAGGCTGCCAAAACCAAATAAATCTTAACACAGTAAAGACAGACATGGTGGCTACATTTGAAATCTATGTGTAACATGCTATTTTTACTGATGCTATTTTTCAGTACAAGATTAAATCTTTCTTAAACGGGCCCAAATCCTACAGGAATCTGTTGTCTCAACTAGGACCATGAAGCGTGGATGGAGCCATTGGCATGCCAAACAGACAGACTTGCTTTGTTTTCATATCTCTCAAGTGCTCTACTGAGGATCTATATATAAACAGGTGCAGTGCTCTCAGAACCAGCCATCTGCCAGTTCTTTCACGACAAGCGACTGTTTGTTTGTGGACAGCTAGTACACACCGGGACTGACAGATAACTACTTAAGCTTTCCAACAATATAGACAGCAGTGACATGCAATGTGTGTGAGTACTTCATGAACACACATGCTTATATGACAATGTAAACAACCAGTCAAAAAAAAAAAAAAAATCCATCCTGTGAAGTCTCAACTCACTTCATTCAACTTCCTCAAAACCACATCCAGTCTTCTTTTTTTTTTGGATGTGTTCATAAAAGAAAAATTTAATTAAATACCTAAATTAGACAGTAATGAACATTTTTTTCACCACAGAGCAGCTTTCTTCCTGCCATGTTGGCACTGCCAAACTCCCCTCTTCGCTCCTGAATCAGCATAACATCACTGCGTGGGTGAAAGGGAGAGAGGAGCAAGGCCAAACCGGAGCTGGGAGTAGCAAATTATTCATGTAGAGTGCTTTAGCTTGTACAGCAGTGAGCGATGTGGGCTGTGCTTCCCACCTCTACCCACACTGTGTGGAGAAAATCAGGTCCGTGTAAAAAAAACTGAGCCTCTGTGCTTCTGAGACAATCCTTTAATGCACCCTGAAAACACAGCAACTAATTCACTGTGGCAATCTCCAACAGCTTCGTACATATAAATTAAACTGGAGCACAACGTACAAAAGAAACAAGTAATGAAATGTGTTCTTTAAACGGGAAATAATTAATTTTCAAAAGACTTTTTCTTACTTTAAATGTAAAGAAACTGACACAACGCTGTATTTTAGTTCTCTTTTTTTTCTACTGGTTTGCTCTTGGGGCTGCATGGTGGTGCAGTGGTCAGCACTGTTGCCTCACAGTGAGGAGGTCCTGGGTTTGACTCTCAGCTCACACCTTTCTGTGTGGAGTTTGCATGTTCTCCTTGTCCATGTGTGCAACTGATTAGTCTAAACTGACTGTGAGTCTGAGGATGGAGGGTCGAGACCCTGCAGGTTTTCTTTCCAGCCGGTCACTAAAGCAGGTGATTTTAATGATCAACACCTCCTTCAATTTGAGGGAAGGAGCTCATCAGTGAGATCAGGTGATGGGAGATGGAGAAAGAAAACCTGCAGGGTCTCAGCCCATCATGGCACGAGCTTGAGATCCCTGCTTTAACCGTTAGCCCTGCAACAGACTGGCAACCTGTCCATGCAGATGAATGGTTGTCTCATTTTCTGTATTTTGGAGGATTTACTGTGTGAATGTCTACAACTGCATATGTGTGCCACACAGTCGGATGACAGTGTGTGTGTGTGTGTGTGTGGCACTGTCGTATGGCAGCATGTTCAGTTTGTTAGTTGGATCATCCTGTTAGCGAATTGGTAACCTCATTAAATGGCAGGAGGTTAACTTGTCTGCTCAGTGGAGTGTGTACTTAACATTGTCTCTGATCTGTAATTCAGATGCAGCTGACAAGACTACGCACTGATCGTAATCTACCAATTACAGCTGAAGCATCTGTTGCCCGCTTGTATCTACTGTAAAACTGTAATATGTCAGCAAAGGATTGCAGAATCTGCTTTGAGGAAATTTTGACAGAAGTTGTTTTTTTGATGAAAACTGGGATTGAACCTACATCTTTCTAACACTCCACTGTCAACTTAGCTGCTCACACAAATGGGCTCCTGGCATTTCCTATGAAAATTTCAATATGTCAACATTTCTCATTTGACTTTTCTGCTGACATCCAAGACAAGACAAGAGAGAGGACTTACTGTTTATAGCATAAGAAAAACAGACAAGTGTCTGAAAAGCTGTTCTGACATTATTTGACACATTCACAAATCCTAGTAAAATAAACTTCGGATTCAGATATTTGCAGATCCCTTTACAAGTTCCCAAATGTGAGTACACACACACAGATTGAGATACAGTTTTACAACCCCCCACACGTTTGCTACAACAAAACCCACACAGATATTTTCTTTGGTTGCAGTTTGCATGTGTTTCCCTTCGAGGCAGTGTGTTGAGCTCTCATGGCCTCTTACAATTCCTGAGAAAAACAACATCAACTGTGCATCACTTCGGCAGATATTACATCATATAAACAGAAAATGACCTTAAGTGTGCGATCATGGGGCCCACAAAGTTTCAATTCTAAAACAGTGCAGCTGAAGCAAAACTGTTTGCTGTGCTCGACTGTGCCTGGAGAGCAGTGAGTGTGTGAACTGGGCTCTGTCCTGAGAGACTAAAGGTGGATACTGTGAACATGGCCAGTGTAGTAATGTTCCATCCAATCGTCTCGGAGCCGGAAAAGCTGCCCTTTCACTGTCAAAATAATGAGACACTGAGCATTGCAGGTTACCACAAGGAAAAGGTCAGAGAGATTGATCCCATTCTTATAGATTGATCTGAGTCTCGCAGGAGCTTGCTGAGACATTACAGCCCTGATCACCACCTATGTGAGTGTGAACATTCAAATGTGTATGCATGCTTTGCTGCATGTGTGTCTGTGCATGGCTGTGTGGGGATTGCAGGCCATCAATTCACTAAATAATGACGAAAGATATATTAACTGCCCAGACCGCAAACCCCTAATGACAACCAAGGCTTTATGACCGAGTTTTAAATGATCCATTAAAGATAATTTTCCCTAAAATGAAGTGGAGCAAGAAAACCAACCACTGAAGAGCTGCAGATGGACTCCAGTCTAAACAAAGTGTTCTTGAAGTTGTTAAAAAAACAACAACAATGAAATACATAAATGAGTCTTACTTTAGGCAATCTTAAACAGAAAGAGAAAAATTAAATAGCAAACTCCCCGCGGGCAGTCAGAGTACTGTAGGTACATTACACTTCAACAAGTACGTGATGAAAGATATCGCAGCTAAAACAAATTCTGATACATAAATACACTAAAAGGCATCGTAGACCAGCAGAAAGAAACTGTGAATACAGCTTGTTAGATAATTGTCACCTGTTTACACACCAAGCACATCCTTTGTTTCTGTCCACTGTCCAACATTCACTGTACTTTGATCACTGCTTTGCTCTCCACCTACAGAGACATATCTGCTTACCTGCTGAACGCTCCACTGTGTTTGCTAACTTAGTGCCCTTGGAGGCTGAGCAATCACTGTACACTAGCTGTTTAGTTTTTGCTGCTACATGAACACAACACTAATGGCAGCAGTGAGAGTGAAGGAAAATAATGAGTGAGCTGCCAAGTCAGGTGATTATTCTCTGGAGTGTTATTATGTATTTAGCTTTTTTGTTTTAACACAATTCTGTTCCATTAAATGTGAAATACAATAAAACTATAATATGAGACAGCGCATAACAGATTTCCATATTGCCTCACTTAGTTAACTTAGTTTGTTTTAATTTCCTTCTTTTCAATAAAGTAGTAGCTGCTTTATTTTATTTACCTACCCATTTTAACTCCCAGTAGGTGTCTGCACCCTCCAGCTGAAAAATAGCTATTCACAGTCTTTATTGTGGAAGCTCGACTATATGAGTGGAGGAGAGTATTGGAAAAAGTTTTCTACTAAGAAACTACTACTGAGAGAGTTTTGATCCACAGGAAGTAAGACCTCTGCACAGGATTCACCTACTACTACACACGGTTTAAACAGTTTTCCTGCATTTTTAAAAACTGTACAGTGTGTTCATGTATTATCTCTGATTTATGGTGTTTTACAGTACTCGATTATGTTATGTGCACTTCAGCGAGGTGGCCACAGAGGTTCATTTTATAAAAAAACTGTAAACTCAAATGCTTTGTTGTACTCTGTGGTCTCTCTTAAACATTTTCTCACCTTGTTCAACAGCTCAGCTCAGAATCCTGGTCACAAATCACTGACCTTCTCTTTGCTCCCGCTAAAGGTAAACACACCTTTACCCTCAAGCTGCCGGTGGAGGTGAGAAAATTGTGGAAAGCTGTAACGCTTACGACCCATGGAGGGAGCCAGAGAGTGCACAATTTATTGGAGAGATATGGAGCCCTGTGGGAGCATACACACCCACACAACAACATGAGCGCGCAGAACTGAAAAACAAACAGTGCACTCACCGAGTCAGACTCAAGCATCCTGCTAAATATTGCACTCGGAGAAGGCTGCAAATTTAACACCAACCTTTTTTAGTTTCGTGTTAGTTCTTACTCTCTGTATAGCTGGTGGTGACAATCCACACACACACACCCCTGTCCCACTTCAACCATGACACACAGACACACACACACACAGACATGCATGGAAATATATCTTAATTATTCTGGTCAAAAAAAAACTGTAGGAATGCAAGTGTTTGCAGTACTGTTTGCAATCTACACAACCTTAATATAGCAACCCCCCTTTACTGTCAGTCAACTCACAGCAAGAGTCTATCCCCCACATGGTTCCTCTGCCAGGAACCAGACCACAAGCTGCGAGCAAGAAATGTCATCTGTCACACATGTAGTCTTTCATTGACACAACAATTTTAAATGTTATAAAGCTCAAATGCTGTGGCTAAGATATAAGTGGAAGATAAAGTATGGCACAATGGAAATGGACACATTGAAAATGACAAAGACAAACTAAAGCAGAGGTAAAGTGGAAAAAAGATACAACATTTCTGCAAAAAAAATAAAAAATAAGTGAGGAAGTGGAGATATGACAGCTGTGCAAAGAAATATTAAACACCTGCAACAACACAGTCACGCATCATGTGGAATCCTCTCCTCCAAGTTTTTCTAAATGTCAAACTTTTGTCTATTTTCCCAACAAAAGCTTTCAAATTTCCCTTCATTATCTACATTATTTTTGACAATGCACAACAAAAGCAGACGCAGGTTGACCTTGAAAGTAACCACAAACTACTGAAATTCAGATGAGAACTATGTAACAACAAAGGCAGGAATCATCATAATAATCTTTCAAGTTGTGCGTCTTGCAGAGATTAATGAGGCATGCGACAGAGGAGGTCATAATTAATTTGTAACAAGTGAAGGTCATGGGAGCAGAGGGTCACTGTGAATTATTAACTACCGCATGCACAGGGGCATGTTGCCAAGCAGGTGTGAAGAGGGTGAGCTTAAGGTGAGTGGGGAAATATGTCACACAGTTTGGCGCCGAGACGCGTCGACACGCAAATGCGCTGAAAACCTGTAAAGGAGTTATAAACGGCTGGATGCACGGCATGTAACGTGCAGACACACGCGTGCCAACAAGAACGCAACAGGAGGAGGCAAAGTTTAATTCAATCAAGTTCAAATCCACTACGAAGAATAATTCTCTGTTGCAGTGCAGAAATATTGAGTATAAGAATCAAAGCTCAGCAGGGGACGTTATTCTGTTAAAGCTCTTTTAAAGTTCTTTAAACCACCGTAACTGTTTCTATTATGCACGGTCTGAATGAGCAGTAGTTGAAGACTACCAAGTGCACAGTGAAAAGCGTGACCGAGCACATGTCCCAGCAGTGTGCCAGTTTGTGCCACGCCACGCCACAACTGTGACAGGTCAGTAAGAGTCAGCAGGTATATAGGTCAATCCCCTGGGACTCCTTCAATGGGGACACGTGGTGAGGCCTGTGGATTAGAGAGGAAATGAAGGATCATCCACCGAGCAAGCAGACCTCAACTACAGTCACAGGCACTCATATACAGTCCGACATTCAAGATGAATTTGTCAAAATATAGTTAAATGGTAGTGACAAGGACTTTCACAGGGCTAAACACAGAGTATCTCCTTTCTGCATTCTTCTGAATGAACACTGCTTCTACCTCAGGGTCACTGGTTTTCAGCAACACAGTATCAACAGGCCAACCTCCAAGTGGGCAAGAACATTTTCTGAGTAGTTACCGAGATTATTTTTTATTAAAATAGTGTAATATCAAACTTGTCTGAAGGAGCTTACATTGAAATGATTATGAATGTTGTAATGTTGTAATGTCAGGGTGAACAGCTATTCTGATTGGAAAATAATTCAAATCTGAAAAAAAAGGAACTTGAGAAAAGACAACTTGATATAATTGTTCATACTTGAGATGATACAAGCACCTCTCCTGCTGCTTCTTTTTATATAGGTCTGTGAAATGTGATTTAAAAATAGTTTTATTTTGAATACACACTTTTGCATAACTTAGCAAATACGCCTGTGTCCAGCTCAGTAACTGTAAAAACATCTAGTGGCTGTACATATCACCATTTTAGTGGTTCTGTAATTTTGGGTGCAACATTTAGTCAACATAGTTGCCAAGAAATTATATTGTCGGCAGTAACCAGACATGTTTTCCAATGGAGTGAAGCATCTCCCATCCTTCTTATCTCTGCTGAGAGTTGCACATTTAAAATAGTGTTCAGCGGCAAGTAAACAAAAAGGTGGCGGCCGATGCAGATTTACTTTTTACAGCCTTATGTGTAATGCTCTAGCAACATGTTAGCATGTTAAAATCTGTTAATTAGGGCGAAACCCAAAGTACAGCAGATTATTACCGACCACTGTAGTTGATCTATTGTCTGGACCAAAGTGGCAGCCAAACCAATTTACTGAACCACCAACATTACTAAACAGAGTGAGAGTGGCTAGTCTGGAAAAAAAGAGACCTGTGTAAACAAGTTAACTAAAGTAGCCTTAAAAGCCAATCCCATCCATTACATGATAATTACATTACTAATGTGCACAAACAAGCACATGCCACGTGTTTACAGCAGAAGATTAATGTTCCAAAACACTTTTTTTTTAATATGTGAAGAAGACTCACAGCCTCTCCAGCATAGTGTGTTGCTGCAGGACAACAGTGTGTCATCTGCCATTAAGTGTTTGTGTCTCTGTTGTCCCTGCAGGGGAAGAGCAGCACTGGGTCGGGTCATGTTTCCTGCTATTTATTTACATATTACGTCTGTTGCTATTTGTTTCAACGTGGGCAACAGGTGCCGTCATTTTGCTGAGCACACACTCCTGCTGATCGGACTGGTGACACTGTCTTGCTTCAGTAGGGGGCTCTCAATACATACAATACAGTCAGACAGTGCGTGAAGCATCTAAGGGAATCCAAAAGATCATGGCGTCAAAAATTGAATTTCTAACTTTGTGGTGAATATTTCTTTCTGCTACAGCTTTAAAATGTAAATGTTTGGGCTTCAAATCCCATCAGCAATTTTATTTTTCATTCCACCTTTTATCGCATATGGACAAATATGTCATATTTATGTATTTTTAATAAATGAACAAGGCCACGGCATTAGCTAAGATTACTAACCTGACCTGACTAAGCTGACTCTGGTGGTTGTTCAGCCCAACTCTTGAAATGCAACAGCAGCATTTGCCATAGTAGAAGAGTCCATGACCTCTCATGGAGATCAGTTTATTGTTTTTCTTCCTGTGGTCCACATCATTTAGCAACATGCAGTCTCTTTCCATTTCTATGCTGATGATGCACAGTTCTACCTCTCACTCAAAACCTCAGACCCTTGGTTTAGTTACTCTTCTGACCTGGAAGCTTATGTTAAGCCTTGAGCTAAGAACTAATTTGCTTCAGACTTAACTTTCAGTGGACAAGTGAAAGTAACTGTCACGCCTTGGTTTCTTTAGGTTCACAACACTGCAAAAATAATAGCCTTCCCTTCCCAACCAGACCTACAACAAGTGATAAAATCCCCTGTCCTGATGACTGTAACGTATTATTCTGACTTGTACAGATTGCAGTTGCATGGCTTCTTCTTCAGGTTGGTATGAACATGTAGGAACATATCGGCTCCTGGTAGCTTTTATGTTATTGTTATGTTATGAAAAGTATAGTCACGGTATATTTTTTTCTTTAACTTTTTAAATCCAACACTTTGCAGAAAGTCCCTCTGCAGTCCTTTGCAGTCCTTCGAGTGGTAATGCTCTGCCAGGACTTCACTTCACTTCATCTGGTCTTCAGCCAGTGGAAAGCAGCTCAGTTATGGGATTTCTTGGGTCATGAGTTGTTCTTATTTCTCTGCACACTTTCCATCATTTTGAAGGAGGTCAACTTTTGTTTCATTAGTTCATAAAACTTTGCTCCGAAGCAGTTCAGTTTCTTGTTGTTTTTTTCTGTAAACTCCAGCCTGGCCTTTCTATTTTTTTTACCAGGGTTTTTTTGGTATTTGGTGAATCCTCAGAGTTTTTTCTGATAAAGTCTTCTGACAAATATGTACAGCTTCTGGAAAGCATTCTTGACTTGTGTGCAGTCATGAAGAGTGTTTTTATTTACCACACAAAAAATGTTCCGCTTGTCCACAAGACTCTAGGTCCTTGGTTTTCTAGTTACTTTGTTTGCACCTTTTTTTTTTTTTTATTCCACTCTTGATTTTGGTAAATCCACTGCTTTTGTCATGTAGTCACCAAATGTTTTTTCAATATGCATCAATTGAACTATATCTGTGACACATTAAAGAAGCAACTTTATACTTTAATATAGTATTCAATATATTATTTCATATTTAATAAAAACCATCATATAAAACCATCCAAATACATACTGTCTGAATATAATATAGGGTAGGGGGAGGTAAATACACTACTATTTCTATAAAAAGCATGTACAGTAATAACCCTAATCCATCGCCTCCACCACAGCTATATATAACTGAATCTTGAAGGGAGATTCTGTGGATCCACCTCTTTCATCCCTCAAAAAAGTGAAATCTTTCCTAGAGGACAAGAACAATCCAATATTCCTCTTCATACACTTGTAAGGCAGCATTCAAAGGATGACTGAAGCTGTTCTGAAGGCAAAGAGTGGTATTTGACTGTTCCTTTTTTTTTTGTTAAGCCTTTTAGCCCAGCTCTGCTAATTTGCCTTGAGAATATTCAAGATGAACTGCGGTGTTTATCCCTCTGCAATCTTGCTTTAAAAGCACCCTGAGCGACTGCACACAGCTCGGCTTAGTTTAGCGAATGCACCCCACTCTGTGGTCAAACTGTCTAATGCAGTCAGTGTAATAAAAAGGCTTTGATGTGTCTTATTTTCACCTTCCTACACTGGCTACCCCCTTGATTGCGTAGTTACATTTCCTGACTCATTCATTGTTCTCCACCTTTGCAGGCTTTAATCAGCATACAGACTTAATGTCAGCAAGACGGTAAGACAAGAATTGCAGTGTGGCTGAATGAGATTAAGTGAGTGCATGCACTAGTTGATAACAGAATAGTCTGTCTGCAGGATCATACAGAAGATCAGTGATGCGGTAAGATTAAAGAGTAAGATGTGCATTTTGTAAAACTCCTCCAAGGCAAAAACAGAATAAAGGCAGTGGCAACAACAAAAGTCAGACCTCTACAGATAAATCTTCCAAAAATATTAATCAAGCTGCAGCCAAACAAACCTATTTTACACTGTGGTTGGCAGCTAAGCTCAAACAAGTCATGTGTCTCATCTTGTCACATATGTCTGTCCTCAGGACAAGTTAATCAAGCTGTCTCCTCAGCCCTGTTTTATATTAGATGAGTTTGCATTAGTCCTGCCAGGCAAAGCTACAGCTAGCAGCCAAGCAAAGAAAATGTATGTACCGCACGTTAGGCTTTCAGACAAGTTACTGAAGCTGTAACCTATCACCGAAATGTGCTACGATGACAACTTTAATGGATCAAATCCAGGAAAAATTACATATCTGCTAATTCTACAGTAGTATCACAGACAGGTTGCTTATTACAGCTGTCCTAATTATGCACGCATACATTTAACTTGATTAGCAAGTCAAACAAGTAGCTATAAAAAACTTACAGGCACAGGAATATTCTGGAAATTAAAAGAAATAACTTTTTTTGTCCTAAAATAAACTTACACATGATGAGACACAGATCATACATTAACAGGAGATTAACTAGGCTCACAGAAGATAAGAAAGTCAAGAAACAATAAGAGAGTTGACATATGCGACAGTAAAGCATATACCCACTACCACACATAATTTGTCTTATTTTAATGGACTACATTAACTTCTCCTCCTCTCATTAACTTAGGGATAATTAGGGCTATCTATTAAAGGATATCTGAGTCTCACATGTCCATATGAAACATACTTTACTTGTTTTTGTAGAGGATTGAGCAAAGTGCACACTTGAGTGGTTTTTCAAAAACACATAAATCCCCAGAGGTCATAAAACTTCCAGTGGATTAATAAAACACCTTAGTGACATCTTGAGGTATTTTTCATTACCTGAAACAGGCTTTCCAACTTTCAAAAAAGGAAGTAGCACTATATTGGAAAAGGCCGTTGGTGTAGATTTATGAATTACCAGTAAGCTGTTTGTAAGAATGCAGGTAAACAATAAGGACCAAGTGCATCCATCTGCGCTGGCAACGGAGCCACAGTGTCTTCGCTAATGGAGGCAGTGGAAAACCCATCTCCCCGGCTGAGTGTAATGCTTCTAAATGCTGCTTTTGCCATTGTGGATATTGTTGTGAGGCCGCTGTTCACGGCAGCAGCTCGGACTCTCGCCGACTGATCTGGTCATCTCCAGTGCTGCCCGACAGCTGCGGCACTGAGAAGATTAGCAAGGGGTTAAATGTAATATCTGAGCGATCACTGAGCTTTATCTCTTTCATTTTGTCTCTCAATCTCCTCCACTGTTTCATTATATCTCTTCTTCTGTCTGGCTGTGTTTTTGCCTTCCCCTGACATACAAGCACACATCTCTGTTCTGTAATCTCACATTTGTGTCGCCAGCCTTTTAGTGTTTGCAGCCTCTAAGCATAGAGCACATTCAACTAACCCCCTCCTTCTTTCCTAATGCCAGCATTAGGGAGTAGTCGCATGCCTGAGGTGCTGCGGGGAAGAGAGAGCGGGAGCACCGATGAGGCGAGTGAAGTGATGTGTTGAGACAAGAGGGCCCAGTAGCAGCGGTGGGAGGACTGCACTGGCCCACCTCTGCGACTCTGACAGCGAGGATAGACACGGTACTGCCAGGGGCCCCGGGAGCATCGCTAAAGCTCGTTAGCATAGCCACCAGGCCTTGAAGATGATGAGTTCTGAAGAGGTGATTAAGCCAATGCTGAGGTCCCTTGTAGGCTTCAAAGCACATTTGCTCACAAGGTAGGAGAGAAAGGGCATTTGAAGACAGAACCACAGAAGGACCAGAGGGGTAATTCAAGTTCAGTATGGTCACTGTGCTCCTCAGATAGTCATTCATCAAAAGCGCTGATACTGCTGCTGGTGCAGGCAGGTCGAGGTTGACCTCAAAGACATCTCTTGAAAAATGAACACTTGTGGTGCACAGAAACGTAGCAGAACAACACGCAGTACAAAACAATCCCAGTGTCAAAAGGTGCTGCTGGATACTGTCATTTCTTTCATCTATTTGATGTCGCGCCTTCAGAATCAGGCAAAACAGTACTGGTGACAAAATTTCAAAAATGCCAAAAAGCACAAAAGGACTTGAATGTGACTACTGTCCTGGGAGCTTTGACTCTGTTTAGACAAAGTCCATGCACCTCCGTCTGAGCCCGCAGACTGATGCCAAACACCAAGGTCCCAGAGATGAGAGTGAGTGGCATTTAAGCCTCCGGACCAGCGAGACATCTGCAGGGGTTCCACATAATCTCCACAGAAAGCAGTCATTGCTGTTCATCACATCGTCTTCCTGTCACACTGCAGCACAGTCGCTGTGAGTTTTATCACTCTCTATACTATACATAATGTAATTCAACCTTAGCATGTACGGCTTGTATAGAAATACAGGATTTAGACCAAAGAAACTGGGTTTTTCCATTGCAATCTGTTTAACGCCAATATCAGACAATGTGAAAATGGCATTGTCTCAGTTTAATCGTCCAACATGGCTTACTATTCTCTGATGGCACTTATTTGTGTGGGTGGATCTTAACAATGGTGTGTTGGGGTTAAGCACTTTACTCGAGGGGATCACTACACTCCCTCAAAACAGATTAGTAACACTCTCAACATTTAGCTCCTTCTACGAAGCCCCCACACACAAACACAACACACACACAGAAGCACAAAACACACCCCTCGCTCTGTCTCTGTCTCTTTATGTCGGTTATCTCTTAGAAATACTCCGTCTTAATGTGTGCAGCTTCTAAAACGCATGCTATGTTGTTGTGGCTAAACAGAAAATAAATCAGGAGTGCTCAGTACCCATGTTGCAATGTCAACTGCCAGCTATTCAACCAGAAGTAATTGCCAATTCGATCAATGTGTCAGGATCAAGCTGTCCCCAACTAAGGCGTGTGGACAGGAAAAGGGGAACGCAAATGAATGGAGAAGATCATTGAGACTCGCAAAGAGGAGGAGGGTGCATGCAAAGATCTACTGGATCAGGAAACAAGGCAACAAAACAACCACAGTGCCACATTAAAGAACGACTTGTCAACAGGAATATTTTATATACTTGGCACATCACATAAATCTGTATAATGCCAGAGAACTACAACACAGTGTAGAAAGAGCTGAAATAAAACACGCACCAAGTCAACAACAAAACATTTTATAAGAATCTACAATATTCGTGCTTTTGACATAATGGCAGTTTTACAACAAAGCCTCTCACGGTTCACCAGTTTAGTACATTTGAAATAAGAGAACAGGAGGACGAAGTAGAATAATGTGTGGGAGCATCCACATGAGTGACTGTATGTGAGTGCAAATGTGTGTGTGTGTGTGTGTGTGTGTGTGTGTGCGTGCAGAGCTTGAAATTTTCTTTCTTTGAAAAGTGCCAGATGCCACCATCAGCTTGTAAAATGGTAGTTAGAGTGGTATAATCCAATCTATGAAATAAGATCACAAGAGGAGGCAATTCTTTGTATGTAACTATAATGGTGTAATGTTTGTCTTTGCAAAGAAAACTATTTTGTGTCTTTATTCCAAAAAATAATTCAACCTGTTTAACAGTGAACTGATACATTTTAAAAAATCCAATTCAAGTCCCACATTATGTGGCTGTAATCTATTAGTCTCCAGTTTTGATTTCAGTGGGTGTGAACACTTGCATTATGTCGTGTGTGTGTGTGTGTGTGTGTGTGTGTGTGTGTGTGTGTGTGTGTGTGTGGGCCTGTGAGTAGGAATTCTTCACCAGCACAACTATGTGCACTGGTTTATTCAGCCACATAGTACATGCAGCAGAAAGGAAGATGGAAGTATTAAAAGGCGGCGAGCAGCTGATTGAGGCCGGGTGGGTGTTTGAATCTGTGATGGCGTACCATCATCACTTTGGGAGCAGCCAGGCTGAGCACGGCAGGCTTGGATGCCTGATGCCGCCAGCCATCTGGCTTTGGATGAGACTCCTGAGGGAGACACAGGCTGGTGCCAACCTTCAGAAAACACTTCCAGCATGTTTGAGAATGAGAATGACATGTTCATCCATACCATGTGAGAGCTGCAACTGTGCTCCTGCAGAGCTGTGACACATTCACAAATACTACATGTTCTACATATGTTCACTGGGTGCTGGCTGTGTCTTCAAGGGCACTGCGGTCTTAAGCTATTATGTAGTCTCGGTTGGACAAATAGAAATTAAGATCCATAATTTCAATAATTCAAGATATGGATTTCATTTGTGCGTAGCACTCAGCTGCAGCTCAACTCAACTTTGAAGAAGAAATATTTTAGAATTTAGTTTTTAAAGGGCAAGAGCCTTTCCTACAATTTTATTATCAACTCATATGTGACCAGCATTGTTTACTGCATCCTGTGTTGAAGGCACATAAAAATGAGCCAATATACGGTAGAGTTACTGCAGACGGTGTTACAGACTGTTAAGAAGCCTTTCTTTGCACAGTCTCTAACTGTTATTGCTTTGCCACAGCTGCGCATATAACACGACGACACAGTGAAAGTGCTCTGGTGTGTGAGAGCATATATATATATAGTGTCCTGTGGGCATGTATGGCTTTATCATACACCGTACAATGCAGATAATATAAGTCATTAAGTGGTGAATGTGTTTAAAGTGCTGACCTTATTTCGGTGCTGTATTGTTTCTGGAAGACCAGAATAGACCACAGCTGAACTTTACTTTGCTGACACATCACCAGGATATGCTAATATTAAACTCAAGTTTGTCTGATCCACCTTAATATTTCAGAAGATGAGGGAGAGTCTCATTAAGTAGCTGAAAAGGCATGTTTAGGCTGAACAGACAAGTACAAATGAGGGAATTAATCCGTTATGAGATGCCAGTCCAGTTAAAGTTTGCATTTGGCATTCTTACAAAGATGAAGTACAGTGTTCGATTCCCTAATAAATCATACGTGTTACTAGCATCTCAAACACGACCCAGCAGCCTCGTACTGTCACCTGCACGTATGCACACCTCCTCTCACACACACGTGCCTGAACATACACGCGGGCATCAACACACACGCTGACCTTATGTGACATGTGGAATCAAACACAGCTCTCTCACTGCTCCACACTGCATGAACTATTTATAATGTTCTCCCTCGCTGAATTATTGATAAGCTATGTTTTCTGTTTCTCCACACTTTCTCAACAGTTCTATGAGAAATTCAGTCCTCTTACTAATGATCCACTGAGGGCCTCCGTCTCATTATAAACAGTGGACACACTTCTATATCACAGTAATAGACACACAGAGTCGGTTCATAGCACCTGCCCAACCGTGGGAATGAAAAATGTAGGCACATGGGAACACTGACGCAGAAAAAATAATGGTATAGTGAGACTGCTGGGACCTGAAACATAATGCATTATGTCCAACACACCTCCACCTGTATTTACAATCGAGACAGAGCCACAGCAAGGCGTCCCCTCCACTGTATCCGCTTCACTAGGCAGGAGTAGCCTGTGCTAGCGAGAGGAGAGACAGAAAGACAGAGCGATGGAGGAGTGAGGATTGACGTCCAGTGTACTGTAAATCAGACTGAACAGCAGACACTCCAGTGAAAACATTTAATGTTGTATTTACAACCAAACTCCGGGGAGATGACAATGACACAGGGTTGGTTTTAATCTCCTTGAGAAGCGTAATGGGGGAGGAAAAGTCCCAAAACAAGGACATCTTATTTACTCAGAGCCACACATGACTTTCAGCACTAATTGATGTGCAATATTCTGCTATGTAGCAAACAGTTGGCTTCCTCTCACTCATTATCTCTGATTCTCGCTTTCTTTCTTTCTTTCTTCCTTTCTCCTCCTCCTCAATCTTTCACCTCTTCCCATCCTCGCGTCCTCCTCCTCTGTTTTTTTCACGTTCTCAGCACAGACTCTGGCGCTTGTCGTCTCATCACAGATTAAAAAGGGGCCGACTATTTTTTTTTTACATGATACAGCTCTGCCTAATTCGCTCTGAATGAATTATGCCTTGTGTCACTAATAATGTGACGGGAAATGTATTTTCATGAATATTTCCAACATTTTTCTGACTTTCCACAAGCTGCAAAACATGTTTCAAAGTCGTCACTGGGAGAGGAGAATATTCTATCAGAGGATGTGATGATTTATTACCAGAGGAGATGATTTGGTCTGACGTAGTAAAATCAAATCAGCATTCTATACATTTCTGGTTCATTTAGATACTTTTGTATCATTTGTTTTTTTAACTGTATCATGCTTCCTTCCTTGCATCTATTTGCATTTTCCTGTCCCTTTCAGTTAGCTGAAACACTTCCAGAGACATTGTAGGAGGACTCTGCTTATTGTAAACTTTTATCAACAATTATTATCAACTGCCATGAAACCACAAACACCAGCAAAGAATTAATCCTGATTAAGTATCTCCTGTGAAGCCAAAGCCTGATACAGCTGATTCCTTTGTGCCACACAGTCATTGTTGCCCACATTAACAACACAAACATAAATGAGCCTCACCATTGAGGTGGGTGACAGGTTTCTTCATTATGATGAATATGGGTACTACAGTTTCTATTTCCAGTCTTTTTCCCACAAACACTATCCTTTGGTAAAAAAAATTGAATTCTGGTAAATTCAACCAGGAGTATTTCTCCAGAAATGTGGCTGTGTGGCTCATGCTAACTTTGCACTCTTCATCTCTGTTGTAGAGATTCAGGAAAATGAGAAGTGGCACAAAACAGTGTGAACAGTAATATCTATCAGGAGGACCAGCATGAGCTTCACACTACCTCTCAAAAATATTTTTTTTGTAGACACAGATTGCCATAGTCAGAGTCTTAAAACTACAGTCAATGCAGAAGTGCCAAAAAGTGCATTACCACAGACGGCCACTAGATACTAGCTCTACAAATATCTACCTCTGATAGATTTCAGCTTAAAAAATGTCAACTTAACTCTCTAAATGCTGATGCTAGCATCATTCACTTCTTATCAATGTCATGGTTGTCCATCTGAAAATACTTTCATAATTAAATAGACATTAGGCCTCCCTTCAAGAGAGACATACTTTCAGTTTGTTTGACAGGCCTGGCTTCATAGACTGCCCTGGATGCTCCATTAGACCTGCCCCCTTGCTGCTTCACAGCTCCACCCTCTTATCCAAATATGGTCACTTCAGGCTCCAAAACACACACACACACACACACACACACACACACACAAATGTGGCAATGGCCAAAAGCGAAACCAATGTGGCCACATCCATCTTTCATAAACAGTCTCTGGGTGACACAGATCCACTATCCGATGTTGGGGAAGGGGGTTTCTGAAACTCTCCGACCATGTGAAATGCAGTCTGAACAGACCGTGAATCCAGCTTTAAACAGCCTCTGTAATGTGCCAGTGTCTGGGAATCTCTTGGACTTCAGCCACAGAGAAGGCAACAAAATGCTGCATTTTCAAAAACCAACAATGGCTGGTCATTACCGATAATGTAATAATAATAAAGAATAATGAAATGACAGTGTCTCTGTTTCTGTTGCTGCCAGTGGGTTGTCTCTGAACATTTTCTCTCACTTCTTCAGTGTTGGCTATAAAGTCGGTTGTTGTGGTCTCCCACTGCAGGCATTAGCAAACTCCTCCAAGTGTGAGTTGTTAGTACTTTAGTTTTATGAAATTGTTTCTGTTAATTGGGCTGTTTTCACTCCTCCTCTTGACAGTTTTGCAGAAAAGAACTGCCTGCCTTTACTTTGGTTGTCGTCACCATAAGCTTAAAATAACCCAGAACCACTGGCATTTCTGCTCCCCTGTCTACCTGACCAACATGCCAAAAAGTGGTACTAGGTGCACATGCATTGGATTACAAGCATCACACCAGATACCCAACCCTGTTATCTGTATCAATACATCCCTAACCTGCACGGCTTCATCGCCACGCCCTTGAAAACAATGATTACAGTAATGTCAGCAATCGGCAAGAAAAGTACAAAGAAAAGCCGACCCAGAAAAAAAAGTACAATTTGGAGAGATTAGGAGAGGATAAGGAGGGCAAATGTGCCAAACAAGCTGTGGAAATCAAGCTGAGCAACCAAGATTCAAAGTACAAAGCCTCACACCATGTCCAAATGGTTCTCACCCACTCAGGAGAGACCCACCTGCCAGCTCGCATGGAATGACAACAAAAACTGTTCACAGGTTTGGAAAGGATGTACCTTATGCTGGATTGAGTTGCAGACCGTAGCCGGCAGAGCAGAAACGAAACACACCTCATAACTGAGTCTCTCATGAAAACAGCAACAGCAGTCTGAAAGTTTTTGTAGACTCTCAGCATCTCAGCAGCCGAGCATGAAAGGGACGGCTGACAAACAAATTATCTCTCTGTTTCCATAGCAATCTATGAATGGCCTGTGCTAGTGCCTGTGACAACCAGATGCCTGGGAAGACAAGACTCGCCCATAAAAAGCCAGTGCTCTGCAGCAGGCCTGTTATTACTGCTATCATTCAATTGGACTTGATTTGCATAATTAAACTCTGTTATTGCCTGGCTCTGGAAGCTACTGCAAGTCTCTGTTCTTACCAACTGGATTCCCACCGTGACACGTTACAAAGAGGCACTTAAGAGAGGAATATACCCTCGGCTGACCCCCGAATGTGACTAATCAATACTAAGATTATCCATTAAATTGAATTTGATAAGGCTCTGTTTCCCGTAGATTGGTCATATATTTCTGTGACGATGCAGACTGGAGCCGCTGATGAGGTGAGTCACAGCTTAGACTTCACTCCACTAACTACATGAAAGGCCGTGACATAGCAGAACAGAGCAGATCCTGACTGAGAAACACAAAGGAAGCAGAAAAGAGAAGAAGCTTACAGGCTTATATAAAGAGCCAAGTGTATAACCACACAGAACATGCTGCTGAGAATCCAAGCAGCAATCATTCCTCTGCAGAAATGTTGTGGCATTTATCATATTTGAAATTATATATTTTTTTGTTACTGTAATGATGTGTTAGAGAATGACAGTGAGCAATAATGGAGAACTTATAAAGCCATAATAATACTAAGAAACAATAGAAGCAGCATTTTGGGGATTGTGAAGAAGCTCGGAGAAAGTAAATAGAGGCAATCACTGGTCATTTGACAGCACCTGAAGCCAAATACTTGATTCATGCACACAGGAATCCACGGTAAAATGCAGCTATTCACTCCCAGGCCAGGCCGGGCACAAATGGATAACAACAAAACCCATTCGGCTGCACTGTGACACAGCATTTTTCACAAAAACATGTCAATAAATCATTTAATATAGCGAATCCATGGTGTGCAAGTCGCTGCAGAGTAGTCGACTCTTCGTTACAAAAAGCTGAAAGCTGAGCAGATCAAATCAGAGTCTTACCTCGGTTAGGTGTGGAGTGGGATTGAATCCACACATGTTGCACACTTGGGAATGGCACTGTGTGCAGGTGTTGTAGTTGGGTTGTTCTGCTGTGTTGCCTACGTTGAGGTTTGTCTTACAGAGGGGACAAGAGGCTTTGGGTTTAGAGGAGTCCGGGGCAGCGTGCTGTTGTTGCTGCGGAGCTGGGGCTCGAGGCCCTTGTTGTGCAGGCTGAGGTCCTGAGGGTTTACCGGCCCCAGGTCCTGGACCAGGAGGCCCTCCTGGTTTGGGGGCTGGTTTTGGGGGCTGTTGGGGTTGTGTAGTCTCAGATATGAGCGTGCTGGCTTGGTTAAGAAGAGAAGCACCAAAGCCAAACAACTTCCCAAAAGTCTGCTCTGGAGGTGGGGGCTGTCGTGAGGGGGAGCTTCCTGCGCTGCGGGTCTGGTCCTGGCGGGGGGGATGAGCATGATGGGCGGGAGAGCTGCGGGATAAATCAGGCTGGGATGGTGCCTTGGCCATCCCAGGGAGAGGGACTGACCCTGGAGGCAGCTTTGCTTGTTGCTGACCTGGGCCAGCTGGACCAGTCTGTTTGGTAGGGCCAGGCGCTGGATGGGCCTGTGCTGGATGGGCCTGTGCTGGAGGCTGTGTCTGAGGAGGGGGATGTGTCTGAGGAGGGGGATGTGTTTGAGGAGGGGGATGTGTCTGGGGTGCAGGCTGCGCTGAAGCATCAGGTTTGAGCTCTGGATTGGGTGCATGAGAAGGAGAGTGGATCTGTTGCTGACTCTTGGAGCGTGGTGTGGTCATGTCCATTCCCAATGCTCTCTGCATCTGACAGTTCAGACATAACCACTCTTGTACCTGAAAAAGACAGAAACACAATGACAATAAGATACAATATCCAGTATTGACGATAAGTAAAGTTTCATATATTGAGAATTATGCCAAATTATTTTTCCACAGAGTAGACTGTTGTCTCGTGTTGCAGACAATGTGGCAATCTTACAGTGACTCCACAAACTGTCTGCAACTGGCAAACAAGTAATCCCAAACAAACAGCAATGCAGCCTCTGATAACTTGCAACATGTTTTTACACTATGATATAAAATAAATACATGTAGAGTGGTGAGCATAGAACTGGTGTATTTACCTTTAGACAGCCTTGTTGTTTCTTCCTGATTTTAGACTATATGCTATACAAAGGTTACAAGTTGCTTACAGTAGCTTTATATTTACTGTATTGGCACAAGAGTGGTATCAATCTTCGTTTCTCACTCTCAGCAAGAAAACTAATGAGCATATTTCCTAAAATGTCAGACTATTCCTGTAATAAAAACGTAACCAGTAGGTTTATTGGCAGAGCTATTGCTTGTGATGAAAAAATATGGGTAAATTAATCAAATCTAAAACACAGACATCCTTCAAACCGATACAGTAACTCGGCCACGATGTTTGTATCTTCTCTCTCCATTCCCCTGGGTTTCTGCTGGATGCTCTACTTTCTCTTCACTGTCCAAACACATCCACATAAGATGAACTAAAAACTCAACTATGGGTGTGAATGTGAACGAGTGCTCACGGGTGTGAATGTGAACCACTGTGTTGATGTGTGTATGTGAAGGACTGGCTGCTTTCCACTCATGCAATGCATGCTGGGGTAGCCTCCAGCCTGCTCTGAATAGGAAAAATTGTGTGTGTAAAATGATTGAATGAGAGAATAATTGTGAATGATATAAAATATCTCATTGAGGAAGGATTTAAGCTTGCCCATGCCTCCGCGTGGGTATTTATGGGTAAACATCATTTACCCATTTACAAATGTGTGGGAAAGAAATGTGACAGATGGAGTGAACCCTGGACATCTTCAATAAATCATGGCTGCCCCTGATTTTGTAATCTTCCCTCATGTCTATTCTGTGTCTCTTTCCTTTTTGTTTTCGCCCATGTTTCTCATTGCACAACATGTTCCCTTCCTCATTAAAATCCTCCCACCAAACTCCTCTTTTTTCCCCCGCTGTTGTCATTTCCTTTATGTGTTTTGCTCTCCTGTTTTCTTTCTTTCTTCTCCTCTTTCTGCTCCACACATAAGGCACATAAGAAGGTGAAAGTCAGGAAGAAGCGCTGGCGATGGCACATGGCCATGCGTGGTAATTGGCATCCTGGTGCTTTGACAGCTGCCACACTATTGTAGCTGTCTTGGATTCGTGGTCATTGCATAATACCTTAATGCATTATAAATGCAGCCAGAGAAAGGTTGTGTGAGGGCTGGGGATCGGTCGGAGGTCTGGGGCACAAAGAGTTAGGTGGGAGGCCTGGCCGCTGGCTTTTTCCTTTTATACCTATGGGTCAAAATTCCCTTTCAACCTGTGAAGACGGATTCGTAAAGATTTTGGACTCTGAGAAGTTCCAAGGTGATGATTGAAAATGTAGAAAGATCTCTCCACTTCTGTTGTAAAGTCAAATGTCTTGGTAACTCTGTGGCTATGGAAGACTGATTCAAGCATACAAACAACAAACATGTACAAACTCACCCATTTGTGCTTTGGGTTTGATGATTTGATGATTTTCAGAGGTCAAACTCTATGAATGGTCTGTGTGGAGGTTAGAAGCAGGTCTTAGGTTGCTCATGTAGGTTTCTCTGTATGGCAAGTGTCCAAGAATAGTTTGCCAACATAGGTTTTTGACTAAGACTTTGACTTCCTGTTTTGTATGTCTATCTTTGGGGAGAAAGATGACTCTTAGAGTATTTCAGATATGCAGGGTGAAGAGTATAACAGACCAAAGACCTGAAGACCCCACCTTTGTCAGACCTGTACATTGCATGTGGTGCAGCTCTGACCTGGATGCATTATAAATTTATATTAAGAACCAACAAGATGACTCTGACTCCTCTTCCCTTTACCAGGGAAACTCCCATTCATACTTACAGGGTTACTGCGTAGGATTATACAGGTTGGGTGCTTGAAATAATCCTAATGTGACTCTTGAAGCTTCTTTTAAGGTTTATCAACCGTACATGACAAAATCTGTACAATGATTGTATCCTACTGTATGAAAAATGACTGTTAAAAGGTCCTGTAAACAATAATCACTGTGTGCACTGATAACATGCAGATAACATTTGTAATTGTTACATATTACTTGTTAAATACAGTGATCAAAACATTTTATATAAGCTAGGAGGCAGGTTGTCACGGCACAATTTCGCTACAATAGTATGAGTCACTGGACTTAAAGTGTACTATTGCTCCACATATTGGAAAAGCACTGACTCACTGCTGTGTTGTGACTTTCAGTTAAACAAGAAACTCTATAACCTAACCTCAGCTGATAGCATCTAATTTAGCTGTAGCCTGAAAATCAGACTGCAGAGTCATTCTGTTTCCCTTTCATAACTATTCAGAATTTTAATTGCTGATACAGTTGAGATATGGGTTGGAAGTCACAGGTCTCAAAGCAGGCCTGGTTGAAATGTAGAAATGTGTTTAGTGCACCCTGTCGTCACCATTAGGTGTGGTTACAGGACAGTACATATTACACGAGTACATAAGTATGGTCAGAAATGCAGTAACTTTGCTCCAGACCTCTGAATCCCTGTTGCTTTCCAATAGTTGCACTCACTGAAGATTGTTTATTCTGGTTGAAAAAACAATCAACAGGTAATGTGTGTTAGAGACCTCCTCTCACCAACGTGACTGCCAACACCACATATTCTCCTTATGCATTCAATTTAAAAATATATATAATATTAAAAATGCATTCATCATACTCCTTTTCTCATCATATTTTATATATGATATGATATATGATTTATATATTTTCTCAAGATTTCAGTGCTGTATTTGTCTGTGCACCAAACAGTTCTGGATATTCGAGCCTCTGCTGAGTTTCTGTCAAGGCCAGAGCTGAGAGGCAGGACTGCAGGTCAGCTTCAGTTCAGTAGAAACAACAGGACAGTGGATGTGAAGTCTCTAGTCAAAAAAATTTTGCAGTCAGGTTGTGTTGGTTTTTTTCATCAATATAAAACTAAACCTGCACAGCTAACCCAGTGCTGCTCCCCATATAAAATATCAACAGGGGACATAAGGAGGTTCAAGATTCAAGGTTTACCTGAAATTATTGTGTATTGGTGTAACAATAGACTGTATACAGTATGGACGAAGCTAATGTGACGTCACCCGTTTGTTTGTGAACTCAAAGAAGAGAGATCAGCATTTGAACATCACCATGTTGGTTGTTTGGAGCCAGAAGTGACCATATTTGGATATAAAGGGAGGAGTGAGGAGGCGGGTCTAACCCTTGAACCCGAGGACACTGAATAATGTGCATGAGATTTGAGATCTGAGGTTCAAACTAACCCCACCCTTAAATTTTTCTTTTTTTGAACCGTAATATCTACCTAATTATGATTTTTTTTTTCAGATGGACCACCAGATCATAAATAAGAAGAGTTTACTTTAGCTAATGACATAACAATGACTTGTGGAAAAAAAATTGGATAGAAATCGACTATTTCTGAATTGAAGTCAGTTGGAGCCACAGTTTTTTGGAGCTAGCATCTAGTGGCCAATAGGTATATTGCACTTTTTTCACTTCCGCTTTGGCCTCATTTTTGCTTCATCCATTTCTGTATACAGTTTAATCTATGTTGATTTTTAAATGTACTTTATACATAAATTTGACTTTGACACTGAAGCTAAATCCTGTGAGACTACTACCCCAGCTCTGTTTCTGGGGTTTGTGTCCTTAACACATCTACACTGCTATGTTCATAAAAATACAAATATCACCAGAACAAGCGCCACAGATACGGTGATGAGAGAGACTCACAGACAGTCAGGAGGTAGAAGATGAACTGCTCTGAAACACCACTGCAGCTGAAGGCAACGGTTTAACGTCTCATCTTTCTGCTGTGATACATGAGTGTCGTCATGAACAATGTCACAGCGCTGTTGGGTGTGGTTGTGGTGTAACACGGCACACTTCTGACCTCACCAACCACACCTATCTGTGAGTCTGGGTGTGGTCAGACTGGAAATCTGAAGCTCTATTTCCTAGCGTGCTGTGACTCTTTAATGCCAAAGAAATACAATGTTTTAATGATATCTTGTTGAATAATCTTTTAGCATTAAGATCTAGTATTTACAAAACTGCACTGCTGATAGCTTCATTGTGTTTAGTAACCTCTCCCCCTGACTTACAGTACTTCCTCGTGCGTCTCAGTCGGTCATTCGATCAGTCAGTCATTCAGTCAGTCAGTGCAGACAGAGTAAGTCACAGGCTCAGCAGCATCTTAGCCTAGTGCCTGGCCCCCTGCCAATCCTCAGCATAAGGAGTGATGAGGCCATGGTTTTCACTGTCACTCAGGGAAACTGAGAAGCTGGGAACAGAGGTGAACCCTGGGGACAGTCAGAGTAATGTGGGCAGTGAGAAAAGCCAACACTGGAGCAACACAGCGCCATCTAACACAAGAGTCCTCATCCAATCAGAGACCTGAGTGGGAACTTCTCTTTCCATCATTATTATTGTCCTTGATACTTTTTTTTCTGCCAAATTACAGTTAGGATAATCATATAAAGCCCTCAGGGGAAAAAACAAACCGGAAAAACAAAGAAAGCAGCTGCGGGGAGGGCAAGCAGCTATTTATCAATTTCTTCGTGTCTCTGCTTGCCTCCGCCTCATCTCTCCATCTCATTCCTCTCTGCGTCCCCCTTGTTATGAGGCAATCATGTGGATCTTTATGAAATCTGATCTGTATCAGCAAAAAACAAGCGCACTGCACACTCTGCCTCCTGCCCTGCTTCTCTATCACTTCTCTGTTGCAACCCTCCATCTTGTTCTCCTTCGCTCAGCTTTGTTTCTTCTTCTAATCTGCATCTCTCACATCACAGCGCTCCATCTAACTTTCTTCTTCCATCTCTGTCATCATCTACACGTCTTTAATAGCTCTCATCGAGCCTTCGTGTCACGCATGAATCCAGTTCCTGTGTTAACTTGCTACATGTGTGTTTGCATGTACAAAGGCATGACGCACATCAGAGGTCATGAGCCGGCACCGACACCTCAACGTCTGCCAACAGGATGCTGCCAGAAATAGACGCTTTCGAACAGCAAGGACCTACAGAGAGTTGGATATGGATCAAATAACAAGCGCAAAGCATCCTTGGCAACACACACACACTCACATATTTACATTTCAAATTTTATACTGATTTGGATAAGATCTTATACTCTTAGCCACAGCCGCAAGAACTGCAATTAATTTTTAGTTATTTTCAAGCCAGCTCTCCCTCAGCTTTATCTGAATCTTGTCTGGAAGGGCTGGAAAAAATACTGACTACCAACCTGATGTTTTCAAATGTCATGTTCTGTTCCACAAACAGGCCAAACCCCAAAGATATTCAGTTTACTACCATCTAAGTACTACGTCTAAGTGGCAACTCCCCAACTTTCAATCAACTGAGTCATTTGTGAGCGCTTTGTCCACGGCATAAAACTGAAATGACGCAAAGCTGCCCGAAAAATATTGAGTAGGCAAGTGTCCAATTACATTTAAACCCTTGTAACTGTGCCACTATTGGCGCATTTACACTGGTACCTACTCGCTTCTTCAGTTATGGCGCATTTACACTGGCAAAAAAGTACCTAGAACTTGGTACCTGGTACAACTTATCATACCTCCTCTCCTGCGGTTCCAAGAAAGCACCTGGTCAGGTCGGAGGAGGTACTAAAATCTTATTGGTCGGAATCATCACTGCATCGTTGCGTCATCACTGCGCGGCACGTAATCTGTCCCCACAAACATGCCATTTTTAAGTCTTCAGTAAACTGTGCAGACGTGTTTGAAAAAACAAGAAGAGAAATGGTATTTGTTAGAAATCCCCATGAACTCAGGACGAGGTGCAAACCTTTCTGTCATTAGTCGGCGTTGAGAAAATTCAGCAGGAGCTGGACGGCGCGGTCAGAAACGAAAGAATCGCATAAAAGATGACGTCACGAATGACAGCCAGCTACACGGAGGAGGGACTATCCTTGGCAATGTAAATGCAACCGAGGGGGGCGATCTGAGGCGAAGTGAGTAGGTACCAGTGTAAATGCGCCGTATGTGTGAAAAAGGCTTTACCTCACAAACAGTTACTTAAGACTACTCAAACTAATACTGCAATGTTTTATTTATTTAATGAGCTGAAGCCTGAAAAACTAACAAAAAAATTATAATTCAAACACTATTGGTCTGAATCGTAGCTGTTAATCTATGTATTGATTGTGATATTTCAGTCACAGTTTGCACCTCTGAGTAAACCAGAGTATTTCAGCAGATTCCCCGAGAGCCAAAATGACTCTACTAGTAAAAAGAGTCGAGGTAAGTGGCAGCTGACAAGAGAAGCAGCAGGGACACACACGCCCCTGTTCGCAAATGTAACACTGCATACTTCACACAGGAGCAGAAAGTTTCCAACTTTTTCCTCTCCGTGCATTTGTTGACAGCTGAGACGACATGCAGTCCATCACTCTCCAGAAAAGCTGGGTAACGAACGCGCTCAGAGACAGAATCAAACTTCAGCTGACAAAGATGCAGATGAAGAAAGAAGCTCTGTCTCAGAGATCACAATGCGGTACCACCATGCAGTATGTACAGCAGCTGAGCACTGCAGTTTGAGGATCAGGATGCCTGGAATGCAGCGGTTTATCAATTCCTTGCAAATTGGGCCAAAGACATTGAGATTCCTCCCAATGCCTCTCTACCCCCCCGCCCCACCCTCCCTCTCTCTCTGTCAATTTGTCTCTCTGCCTCTGCTCAACTCGAACGCAGCCAGCTCTACAAACAACTACACAAAAACAATCGCAAAAAAACAAATCTGTTTTACGAAATGTTGCCAAGCAAGAAGGAAGTTCATAAAAATTATGAGTCGTTGAGAGAAAATCACTGTTGAATTTCTATCCATGCTGCTTATGGAGTGTCTCTCACCAGGTGTGCTGGTGCAGTGTGGGGCTCAGCAGGGAGTCATGGTGTTACTGAGGATGCAGGGAAGCAGAGTGCATAACATTACATTTTGATATACAGTACAGGAGATGGGCACAATATAATGAAGACATTACAGCGCACTGTAATAAAATGAAACACCATATCCCTGCAAAGGATGTGCTGCAGTTTCTGTGACTGTTTTAATATTCACTTCTTTTAAAACTGTGTCACAGAGATGTTATACTGTCTCATGGTTGTACAGGATACACGTTACACATACACACAGCCAGATGACTCAGATCACTCCATTATGATCTCCTCACTATACCCAGAATCAACTGTAAATCTGATTATGGTGCGTTTAGTCACTATGGTTCTTAATATACTGTGTCTTCATACACAAGCTTTTAGTCAAGTATAAAGTGTGTGTTTAAGTTTTTCTTGCTTTTTAAAAATCATTGTTATTATTGTTTCTATCCCGTTTTTATAAACTACAATAATACCTTCTTATCTTGTATGTTTAATCATCTACATGTTTTTATACATGTCATGCTAAATATGCTATTTTATTTTCTATCACGTACAATGTGTCTTTGCTTTCACTTGAAGCACACTGGGTTTAAAATGCGCCATGTAAACAGAATTGACCTGACTTGAGTGTATTGCTGTAAAATGAAGCTTTTACTGGGTGACAAACAAACAGCATAATAATTAATACCACAACGAATGACATTAAACCTGCCTCCCTGACACAAACGTTGCAGAGCTTCCAGAAAGTAGTAGCTTTTATGTATTTAGCATTTGGTTAAAAGCCATTTCACAGAAAATGTGTAAAACATTCTCAAACAAAACAAAAACAGTGTAAATACAAAACTAAGCTGGTAGACTTAACAAGTGTAGGACACCTGAAAAGGGAGGGTAATGAAAGAAGCCTGCCTGAGACATTTAGTGTTGTCCTTTCTGTAATACAGGGGCTAGGTTAGGAAAATAGACTTAAAGCAATCATGTGATTTTTTTTTTGTTTCCCCACTCTGACAAAATGTGAGGATTTCTCTTATTTCTTGCCGGAGAGAACAGTTCAAACGGCTACAGTGAGATAGCACTTTAAATGCAGAGAGTTATGGGGTAATAATTAAACCAGTGTCCCAGATTTAGTTTCTGGCAGTTCTCATTGCAAAATATTTTGGTATATGCAAAATTCAGCATGTAGCGTCTCAGCTGGATTCCTGACCCACTTCCCTCTGTTTGTCCACCTAAAGTCCCAGTCTGTGATTACATCCTGAAAAACCTCCACCTAAACATTGGCATCTTCTATATAGTGTTGTTATTTAGAGGACTACACATACATGTTCAATGAAAAGTTTCTTGTTTCATATTTCTAGTAGGAACTTCAAATGAAGAGGAGAGGAATTAAAAACAAAATTTGTTATTATCATGGTTGTGAGAATAACCTACACATTATCATTCTAACTCATTCGGTGTCAGAGAGGTCTGAGTGCTCAGGTACTGATACAATTTAGAAGATCAAAATGATTTAAATTATAATAAACGTTTCATATTTTTCTAAGGACAACTCACACCCAGATTTTGTACATTACATTTTTCATAGATCACCCATGTCGGACAGAAACCATGATTTCCCTCACTGAATGTGAACTTTCACAGACATCCACTGAACAAATCCAATTGTCCTCCACTTTGCCAGATCCGAATTCCCCTGAATCTCTAGTGCCACATAATGCAAAGTTAGAGGAGGATTAGAAATGTCTGATGCTAAATATATGAATTAATTTGAGGGGATTAGGAACAACGCTGTGGCTCCCCAGAGGTATAATGGACTTATCCCTCACCGATATGACCATATCACTTTAGTTTACATTTACTGTAAATATTTTATTTTTCATTTGCCTATTTTTTTTTTTTTTGTCCATACAAAGTCAAGGCAAAGCATGTGTGAAGTTGGATGCTGACTGTGGTCACTTGTAAAAACAGTCCAGGAACAAGTGAAGGAAGTCTGAGTTCACAGGACTCTGTACTTTTCTTTAAAAAGTTAAGAAGTCATCACAAGCTAAACTTCAACCTGAGATCAATACTGTTCCTGCGACACTCACAACCTACAAAGTTGCCTTCAAGTACACTTTGAAAAAATAACAGAATGTTTACTTATGACACTGTGGACAGCTGGTTCTCCCTGGTTGCTGCTGCTGTAGCAGCTTGAGAAAATCAATTTTCGGCCTCAGGATAAGAAGCTGGCAGCGTTAAAGTCAGTTAAACAGTCCCATCTCGAACTGAGAAACTTGGTATTTTAGTCTGTATCTCAGAGTTGTACAGGTGCTGTTTATGCAGGAGGAGGGAGCTGAAGTAACCTCTGACTTACTGACCGACAGAATGACTCATACCAACTGCTGGTCACAGCAGCATTATCACCTCCATCAGATATGGAGCAACATTTGGATTTTTTTAGAGTCATGTTCTGGCCACCCAACACATTTCACTCTTCTTTTAGATCTGTTTTGACCTCCATCAACTCCTGATGGAAACAGCTGATCTGTTTGACAGGGAGTGTACAGCGGGTTCACCTTTTACACAAACACCTGGTTGCTTCATCAGGAACCAAATCCTTAAAGTTGCAGGTTATCTCACCAAAATAATTAGTAGAGATGTTAAAATCTTACAAGGATCTGAGTGTAAATGCACAAACAGGTGATGAAACTGTAGATTTTTCAATACCAGTGACCCTTTCAACATACGTGCAGTTGTATAATCTATTCTTAATACAAAATTACTGATGATGCTGCAGCTTTAAATGACAAAACACATTTCTAAAATCATCTATACTGATTGAAAATAAATTAGTCTCATCCAGGTTGAAAATGTGAAATACTATATTCTGCAGTCCAGATCGATCCCCCTGTTTTTGGTTTGGTTGTTAAATGTATCTATTGCAACTGTCAACTGTGGCCACCTACCAAATATATTTTGCACAGGGAGGAGGAGATATATAGAGTGCCTCTGTGTGGGAGCATTTGTTAAAGCCGTTCCTCAGCTGGTGGGATTGTTGGTTAAAAGACAAAGGCTTCTTCAAGGCACTCTTCAAACAAAGGCATTAAAAAGTCATCATTTCATGACTTGTTCAAAGAATGTTTAAGATCCATCTCCTGAGTGCTTTAGCTATGCTGACGACTTCATCGTGAAGAGGCACACCAAACTGCATAAAGACAAGGTTTTGTTTTCAAAAATGTCCTAGAACTCTTTTTTCTTTTGATATGTTTCTACATTTTGTGTTTTAATTTTTTTTATTTTTTCAAGAGCTAATGTGAAGTTGCACTGCGTTCATGTGAATACTTTTATGGTTAATTTATGATGATGCTTTTCTCTCCCGCTCTGTCTCCTGCTGCTACCACACAGCTTGTTTCCACACAGCTCGCTCCCTCTTTCTTTCAGCTGTGGCTTCTCAGGACCGGGCCATCGCTGCAGACAGAAGGAGGGTAGGCTCTATAAATAGAAATTGGACCAATTATGAAGCAGATGTTCCCCTCTATGATGGTGGGAGAACACTGTCGGGGGAGAGTGTCTGTGGTATTTTCACTATCTCGGTGCTCTCGTTCAGTATTGTTTAAACTCTGACTTTCCCCTCCTCTCTTTCATCACAGTGTTTTAAATCCACCACAGCCTTTGTGGCTTTTTCTCCCCACACATACAGCAGGTGCTTTTTGGGGTTTTTTTTCCATTTGGTGTTATCTACGTCACAGGACCTGCACATGCATGCTCACATATATGACTGCTTGCCATCTCAACACTCCACCTGCGTCTCTCAATAAATCTCCGTCTGACTGACAGTCAGTGTAACAGACTGTGGCAGATGATGTGCACTTGTTGCTTGCTGTTTATGTCTAAATTGTATTTCCATCACCGCGGGTTGTTTGACACAGCTCTGAATATTTCTATAATTATTTTCATCCCGACTAAATGTAAATGTAAATTAGACTTTTGATTCTGGTCTTAACACAGCTGTCCAAGTTTGTGTGGTTAATAAGAAAAATATAATGCATTAAAATATTGAGGTTGAACCATCCTCTGCAACAGATTTTGCTCATATTACTATTATTATTTTTTCACCTTTTATTTCTACAACCTGTGGCATTTTCATGAAAAAATCACCTGTGGCACCACTGTGGTGATTTTTCTGTCATCAAATGTTCAAGTTCGACAATCTTAAAAAATGCAGAAAGATTCTCCACTGTATTATAAACAGTGGAGACTATTTCACTTGCATTCATTGAATTTTCAAAGATCAAAATGATAACATATCTGCATATCTGTGTCTGCTTGGGAGGAACTTTGACTTGAAACTTCCTCGCGATGACTATCTGTTCTCTTGGCCAGTCACCATCCTTGTAATCGTACTTCCCGTCATCATCATCATCTCAACGTTATTATCACCTTGATGGGGAACAGCGTGGTCGTCATCAGTTTCTGCTGATAAGTGATAAGGCTGTTTTAGATATGCTGCAGTGAGAAAGAAGTCCAATCCATGCTAAGTAGGTTAGGGGGGTAAATCTTCAGGTCTCCAGAGGCTGAGCGTTTTCCCTCCGTGTCTCTCTCCCTGTCAGGATCTGACAAGCTCACCAAGGCTGAGCTGAAAAGTACCCACCTCCGCTGTTCTCTTTACTGCCATGCTCCTCTTCACTCCCTGCCATGATCTATTCTCTACTGTCTGTCTCCACTTTGGTCCACGCATTTCTTTCTCTTCTTTCTATCTCCCACGGCTTCCTCTTCCCAACTCCTCCATTTTTATACACACACACTCGTGCATGTGTGTGCAGAAGCTGAGACACACACCCATTAGCCAGCACAATTACATGTACACATTCACAGTTCAAAAACTAAACATTTACTCTCTATCTCCTGCTATTTATTCAGCCTACAGTTGCTCTGATAGCCCATGGGCCAGCTTAACTGACATTGCATCTTGGCTGCAATTTGCAACATGACTCACTGAAGTTGATGTGAAACTTTGTGACAGATGACACAGCCACACTTGACTCACAGTAACAGTGAAGCATAGCCTAATTCAAATTAGGCAAGTGATTTATTTTAGGATGAAGGCAATAGGCTTTCTCAGCTACCTGTTCACAGAGATGAGTGTTTAGATGCATGTGAATGATTGTGAATGACGGGGAAATGTGTTGTGCTACTTTCAGTGGGGCTTTTTTTGGGAGAGGCTCTGGGCCTGATGTGGATGCTCACTCGGTCATGTCAGAAAGGATGTACAAAATATACGGGCAGTGTACATCACGTGATCGTTATGCACACATGCTACGTTACATCGGCTGAAGAATCAAAGGATTTGTTCTAGACGAGGGCCTCTGATTCATTTTGGATAATGGGAAGTGACTAATACATGACTGCGCACCTCAGCGAAGAAGTGTGTAATCACCAGGTCTTTGGAGATGTAAGATCATGAGCCCACCACATAATTAAACACTTCACCAATCAAGGCAAACAATAGCTAGAACTAGAAGTCCACAGCTCTCAATCAGTGTTGAAATAATTCACATCTTGACTCCTATCCAGCTGATGCAATCCAGCCTGCGAGCCAGTCACAGCGACGTTGATAACAATAGTCATCACCAACATTACTCATAAATGTCAATGAGAAATTATTAAAACAACATGCAGCACCTGAATCGCCCACTTTGATCAAAATCAACTTTCGATGGAGTGAATGGTATGCAGCGATATGTGCAGAGAGAAAAGGCTATTTTTAAATGTTACAAGCTGTTAGAATCGAGAGCATCTCTGATGCACCAGGCAGGGAATATATAGCTATGATTCATATATGTTTATGTTATGTTCAAACAGGGGTTATAATGTTACACTAGAAAATACCCGAAGGCAAAAAGGTGCGTTGGTCGTATTTTATAACAAATAAAAATCATAACGACTGTCATTTATTATATATATACAAATATAGTCGGTGGAAAGGTGGGTTCAAAAGTGTTTAAAAAGTTTAAAGATTCAAAAAAGATTATATTTCATTCAGAAAAGTACTTGCTTGGTTTGCCAAACAATAAGCAGTCACCCAGCCACAGTTTGCTTCTGTTCCCTTTAGCCTGCGGTCAGTCTGTAATGCTGTATGCCTGAATTCATCCTCAATCTGTCGGTGCAGTCGATTACACAGCTGCTTTTTTTTTAGGAGTATTTCAGATGTTTTTGTTTTCCATGTGAATGCACCTTGGCAGATGCTGACTGTGTTTGTAACGCAGGACAGAGTGACACTGACTTCAGACGCACACTGCCCATACTATGTTTATGCAGCAGATCGGTTGAGCAAACTACTACCGACACAGGAAGAGCTCTGTATCTTGGTCCAGCAGTGCTGCTTACCTCTGTGAGGTGAGGGTTGGGGTTGAAGCCACACTGGTTGCAGACCATGGAGCGGCACTGTGTGCAGGTGTTGAAGTTGGGCTTGTCGTCCCCAGTGGCCGTCAGGTCGGCGGTTTTGCAGACAGGGCACAGTTTGCTGCTGGGCATGGGTGCAATTTGAGGCACAGAGTAAGGGGAGGTGGGGACACTGCCTCGGTCCGGGGACACAGAAGGGGACCTCCCAGTCCTGCTGCTGCCCACATCCACCTGCAGACTCTTCCTTGACACATGACCCTGGCCCTGCTCTCCTTGAGGTGCAGCATGCTGAGGGGTGTCATGAGAGGCCAACCTGTCACCTGTCCCGTGACCGCTCTGGACTCCTGCTTTAGGTCCCAGGTCTGATGGTGGAGGTTGTCTGACAGAGAGAAAACAGAACAAAGTGGACATTAGACCTGGGTCCTGATTAAGGAGTCTCACTATTTTAACAAAGAGACAGTTAGGACATAATGTGTCTGTAAAGGACAACTGTGCCTGGAAACATTTTTCTAATGTCACAAAACAAAAATCTCAAGGTAGCTACATATGTACATTTCACCTGTTTACATTTATCATTTTCTAATATTTGAATTTTTATTCTTTGGATTTTTTTCTGGGCGCAACCTTTGAACACTGCGCCTCACTGCATTGAAGTGTACATAATGTTTGTGTATGTGACACATAAAGCCCTTGAGTCCTGTTAACTCTTTCTTATCCTTGCACAAGCACGCATTCACAAACACGTGTGGTGGAAATTTACCGCAGTCCTTTAATTTCACTGACGTCATCTCAAACTTTCCAGTCTTTACACACAGACGCGAGACCATCCACTGTAAAAGTCAGACTATTTAATTAAAAGCTCCCTGCACTCAAGGGGGAAAATGACATACTACGTTCTTTAATCTACTAAAAAGGATATAATAGGGGTTTGTTTTAGATAAAGTTAATTTTTCTTTTTGTCATTCTGTAGTAACATTCACTGTAAACATAACTACAGCAGCTTTTTGGGGTGGAGAGAGACTAATAAAGAAAGAATGGGAAGTAGGTGAGCAGTAGTGGTGTTGATGAATAAAAGCACAGGAGCACACAGGCATCACGGGGTAACATTATAACGTAGTAAATATAAAATTTAGTGCATACATTTATATATTCTAAATGGGCTGCATTTAAAGTTCTTAAGTAGGTTTCTATTGGAGTAATTCCTGCTTTACTTAAACAAGTAGCAGCACTTGTTGTTGAGTGGTATATTTTGGAACCCTCCAGCTCTGAGATGCATTAGATCCACGTACCATTAAAAGATTTTAATGTGGTTCATGATGTGATGGCAGACAACTCAAAACACCAGCCATAAGAGAAGCAAATGTTGACTATTTGATAGCGCCTCTACCACTTGCTGTGAAGTGCTCTTTGTGGTTGTTTTCACTCTTTGAAGCTGTTCTGGTCCGGCCTCAGCAGTGTGTTTGTGCGGGAACAAAGGTAATGTATCAGTATTGTAAACTTTTTGGTTGCATTGCTCATTCTGGCCTCCGGGCATTAACGCCAATAGTTAAATAGGAATGGAGGATTTCCACTGTCATAACAACTTAGACATTATTTTGTCATGGCCGTCATCTTCAAAGACGGTCTCGGCAGCAACCCCGCATCCACAGTGAGGCAAGTGTGGAAATAAAAGGAGGAATAAAGGAATTAAAATAGAGCATGTGAGCAATTGTGAGTCACTGCCGATGACTTGAGCTGCTGCACAACTCTACCCTTGTTCAACTCTCCACAGGAGTCCTGTGTTCACTGCAGCGAGCCCATCGGGATAAATCGACACTCTCCAAACCATCACTGGACTGTTACATCCAACACAGTTGTTCACAGTTTAGAGTCGACCAACACTCCCACTCTGTTTGAGCCTGAAGTGGACTTTTGAAAATATTGCTGATACACTGTGTAGTCTGAATCTAAGTGTAAATCTTATATACCCAATGACCTCATGACATACAGGGAACTTTCACATAATAATTATCACTTGAATACCAAACAGTCTCTTGTGATTTCTGCAAAGCCTCAGGCATGGCTTAATGAGAATAATTTTTAAAAAAAAAGAGTTTAAGCTGGAAGACACCTTTTCAAAAGATTTCTTCAGATATTTTCATCCATCAACAGATGAGCGTCCACTGAGAACTACTTGTGGCTTTGTGTCTGAAGCACCACAAATTGCTTTCTTTATCACAAAGTGGAGAGTGAAGCGTTTGTATGCTGCCAATCTTTTGTGCTGGAAGCTCCCTGTGAAACTACCTATCGTAAAGAAAGCAGCAAGACAGATAGATATTCGACACAGCGTCAGTAATACATGTGACAACATCTTAATGTCACTGTTGAAAAAGTCAACACACACTGCACAGTAATTAACACAGCAACTACAAGGTAATATGAAGCTAGGAGGAAGATTTAGTGAAATGTGCTGATTTCCTGTCTACACAATAATCATCTGAACAGTAATCCAAGACTGTTTAAAGAATGGACCAAAATAACGTGATGTCGCAAGTCAGTTTGTGGACTCGCATTTTGAAGCCAGGAGTTGCCATTTGAAAATCGCTATGTTGGATGTTTGGAGCCAGAAGTGACCATATTTGGATATGAAGGGAGGAGTGAGGAGGTGGGACTGACACTTGAACCTCATGATGTTACCCAATATGTGTGAGACTCGAGTTCAGCTTTGGTCTCATCTCAGTCTAACCACGCCCCTGAATCGTCCTCTTTTTGAAGCCACATGTCTACTTAATGATAGATATTTTTTCAGATGGACCACCGGATCACTGAGAAGAACAGTTCACCTTAGCTCATGATAACTTGTGGGAAACATGTATTGACTGAGTATTTCATGATTGAAAATTACAATTTTTGAATTGACATTAACTGGAGCCTGTTTTTAGAGCCAGCATCGTGTGGCCCGTGGGGGTATTACACCTTTCTGCACTTCCACAGTGGACTAATTTTTTAGGCTAGTTGCTTTGCAGAAACACGTCTCCCTCTGTCATAAGACAACAATTCTGTTCCATATATTTCCACAGGTGTCCTGGTCACCACACAGTGAAGACAAGATATTGAGGCACTGGTCCCAGGCCAAGAAGCAACGCTGCTAATAAGCCGACCTTCAACCCCCACTAACAGTGACAAAACATTTTTACACATAAGGTTTTTGTATAAACTGAAAAAATGACATACATTGTGTTATGTTGTATTTCTAGAGCTTGTTTTGTTGCCTTCCTACACAAGCTGTTAGTTGTAGCCTTATATTCTCTGGAGGGGTGGTATCTGCGTAGTGGAGAGTCTCTTGCTAACGAGCATGCAGTGGACCTCATGACAAACACACACTACTGGTTTTGTCAGACAGGACAGGTGGGACCCAACAAGCCATGGCAATCAAGTCAACACTGTCAGCAGCAGCGTATGGAGAGTGTATCCATCCAAAGCACAAGTGTTGTTTGCACAGAGAATTATATATTATAGTTTTTTTTAATTCAACACAGTCCAATTTTAAATATCCAATATCATAAGAGCTACTGTTGCGTGTAAGCCTCAGAGCTTTTTGATCAAAATCTAATGTTCGGGTTCATTTTCAATTTGAATACAGAATAATAAGAATTCTTTCAACATCATATTTCAGTATAGTCTCCACAGCCAAGTGAGCCCATTTCTCTGGTCCCCTCAAAGCATGGCTGCTCCCAGACCATGTTTTAACTTGTAAATCAAACTACCGGCCTGTACAAAGTGCCTAGCCTTTACAATGCTTTGAAAGGTTTAACTGAACAATAAAGACCATTGCAAATAAACAAATACCAATAAACTGTCACTTTACAAATAAAATGTACAGCTTTAAATAAAAAGTGACCTCACATTGACATCTGGTTTGTCAAATATGTCACAGGGGAAGATTATTTCATAGGATGTGTACTGAATTTTAGCCGGATACAGTGTATCTGTTTCAGTATCCCTATAATGGAGATGCTATATGTTTCTCATTGATTTATATGTCTCTTCATTGGGAATGAATCTGGGGAGCTGAGCCATCTCATAGCTTCCATTTAGTAATATATAAAGGTCAAAGCAGAAAGGTAGTGGCTAATTCAGACTTGCATGTGTTCAAATGCAACATTTGCTTTGAATGTACAAATGCATGTTAAAGCCATCAAGTCAAGTATAAACCCACCGAGAAATATCTGCTCATGAGAATCACATCAACAACTAGCAAGGCTGGGAATGTCACGTCAGACAAATGGGACGGGCCTGTGTTTTTCCCCAGAAGGAAATACTTACAGCTTTATAACTATTTAGCAGGACAGATTTAATTTGGTGGTGCAGCTGCTGGACGCTGGTTGGTAGACAAGAGGCTTTCTGTGCAAAACGGGTTTGACACATACTCAAGTCGTTTCTGTCAAAACCGATGATAAATGCATCCTTTCACCAAAGTCATTTTGTGTTGGTGTCGTTAGCTATCAGAAATCAAGAAGCCAATAGCTGCTCTGTGCTGCATTCAGGCAAGATGAAAAGAAATCAGACACACAATTAATGTCGTTAATTTTTTTTCAATTAGCCAAACCTGGGACAGAGGCTGTGACAAATAGACCCAAATCAAGGCTGCTACAAAGTACACTAAACTAATTACTGCAGTGTCAGTGACAGAGGTGCATCACAGTGTTGTAGGCCTCAGCACTTTTTATTTCCCCTATTTGCAGACTTCAGAAAAGCTGGCTAACCCTCAAAAAAATAACTGACGAGCAGTCGAGACATGGACGAGAGAGAGCTCACAGTGGCGACAATATATTCCCCATTGTGGTGGTCAAATGTAAATGAAATGCCTGCAGTGCCTCACACATAAATGTGAAGAATGGGTCATTACGTTAAATACTCGACTCAAAATCAAAACAAGTGCTCCTTAAATAACAATCCAGCACAAACACACACTGTATGCTACAGCTGTATTTTGTTTTATGGTGACTGCTGCTCAGATGAGTGGTTGGGTGCATCCAGCGTGTGCACTTGTGACTGAACCAGGCTCAGTATCTACGCTGCCAAAACATTGGATGTGGCAGGTGGGAGTTATCGAAGTTCAGTTTCAGCGACAGAGGAGACGCAGTGTCTCTGAGACAGTCTGAAAACATGAAGTGGTAAGGGGAAGATGTGCTTGACTTTGCTGTGTGGTTTCAGTCAGCATCACCGAATTCGATATAAAAATCTCAAACTTTTAACAACACCAATTTTCAGCAATTTCCCACTGAAGTTTATGCAGGTAAAAAAAACAAAGCATATACAAGCCTGTGAGCCTTATGATTTCTTTTTGGACATCATCACTACACTGCCAACTCCTCACTGGTAGACATTCATTTTCTCTATGTAATAGTGTCATAAATAATAAGGACGCCTTTTGCATTATTTGTTTGAGTTATGACAACCATTTGGTGTGTGTAGGCTACACAGTGCTTTCATGGCTGAAGGTAAATTAATTATGAGGACATACTGTTTGAACACTTTGTCTTAGAACAAAAGTGCATCCATTATTTTTATGGACTTTATGAACTGTAGCTTTGTTTGGGTTATGAAAAGACCCAATGCCAGTGACATATGTTGAGCAGACAGGAGTCTGTACCTCTCTGTATGTTATAGCACTCACTGTTATATGATAGAGAAAGTGCAGATCTCAATTAATCCAGACAGAAAAGGATGAGATGACAATGTGGCAGCAGCAAACTGAGCACACCGTTGTAAACAGGCAATATTTAAATCATGTGTCATAAAGCTTTTTAGTTATGGTCATCAGGTCGGGATGACTGTGCACTCAGTCAAAGCTGCTATGAAAAGAGAAGAAAACAACTATTGTGGTGCTTCGTGAAGCATAAGGGTGGCTCCCATAGCTTCATGGACTCCTATAGAGGCTCTGATTTAGTTCTCTGACTGCAATGAATAAAATATAATATGGTCTGAAATAGAGCAAAAAAAGCCCCAGATGGAACTTGCTTTTTAATACAGCTACAGAAACCGTATTATATCCCTATTCATTCTTAAAAAATGCTGCACCTCATTTTAATTACGATGAAAGTCTCCTATCTACTGTGTCAACCCAGCCACCGTCTCATTGTTTCTTAAACTCTCACAAGTTCTTCATGAAAGAAAACGTTACAGCGAGATTCAGACCGAACTGGGTGCCATGATCTTAGGAAAAACATTTAAATTAGCCATGTAATACAGTCGCTCTCCCTCTCTACCTCCCTCTCTCTGTCTCTCAGCACTCACCATCACTTTATGAGATACCTTAGGGTGGATACCAGAGAGAAATCAAGATATAAAAGAATCATGAGGTTACAAGGGAGCGACGGGCCTTTAAACCTGCCCCTCAGTGAATATCCAGGATGAACAGTGAGTGCTTTTCCAAACAGAAACATAAAGTGGACTGGGCGTTATTAAAATGGCACTGGTTTGCAGAACACACCCAGAGTTCTCCAGTACACCCTGAAACCATTCTGTGTAATAAAACAAACCAAGCATCCTGTCACTGACTTATTCTCCTGCATTTAAGCCTTAAATAAAGGTGTGTAGCGTGAACTACTTGAACGTCAGGCTGAAATGCAAGGATGGAGAATCCGTAAGCAGGTGTGGCGAATGCAAGTCGCAGCTGTGCCTCCGCATGTGTGTGTTCAGGTCTACAACTGTTGAACTGTGTAATTAAGGCAATATCAGATCTTGTTGGAAGGGTAATCCCTCCAACACACCTACACTGAAAATAAAGACCTGCAGGCTGCTACAGGGGATCACGCTAATGATTTGGGCCTACGTTGTGTTAGTAAAATCCAGCAATGGGGTTTCACAAATGTAACTGAGGAAAATACTGTCATGTACCATAACAGTGGCAGTGTGTCTGAGCTGAGTGTCTGGATTTTCTGTGGAGCCATGCAACACCACTTTTCCAGAAGAAATGACCCTTTTCTATGCAGCTGACGGCGGTGGGGGAAAAAAAAAACATTTTGACTAACTGCATATAGATCTGAGCTTGAGATGTGACAACTGAGACACCGATGACATGTGCGTTTTGGTCCTGTGCTCTCAATGACGTTGGTTGGCGATATCTGATGGCAGCACTGTCATCAGGATTCAGACGTCTCCTCTTCAGGAGGAAGGTGATTTCTCACAATGACTCTGTGTACACTCGTGTTCAAGAAATCAGCCCGTAATGGAAGCGACCGAGCCCTTCAACGTGAGTGCACTTTGCATCATTTACATTTCTAATTTATTTATCACCTGGGGCTATGAGGACATTAGTATCTCTGAGACCCATCTCTGAGTATTCATATTTATTTGGCGCTGCCTGCCTCACTATGAGGAGAAAAATGGTCGCTCTTTCATTCATGATACTTACTGATACCTCAGGACAGACACCGTGAAAACGGGCGTAGAAATTCCTATTGAGGCGTCTGAAAGCTATGTATCGATTCTACATCGAAAGCGTTGCATATTAGATTTGACTTCGACCCAAACTGACGTTGACTAACAGGGTGGCGCTGCCAGAAAGCAAATACAAAATAAAATGGGTCTCAAAAGGGGGTGGTGAATTGTGTTGACAGGGATATTGAAATAAATAATTAAGCACCCATTCAAGTCTATCTACACGCAGTCTGTTGATCCTATATCTACGCTGCACACCGTAATAATGTACGGTCCACGCCACGCTGCCTGATTCCCCTCCACAGTTTGGCGGTGGAGCGTCCTAGCTATCGCGGCTACCTGTTAATCCCCGGCCCGGGTCCAGCCCCACTTCCACCGGCTGGCGCTCCATTGCTGGGCTTGATGAGCTGTCCAGAGTCCGGTGGTGCTGAAATG
>OOFC01029027.1:0-14331 GCA_900323345.1 Pseudochromis fuscus | reverse complement strand
GGGGGGGGGGCACCAAAAAGTTATCAGAAAAAATGAAATCTGCTACCAACCTCTTGCTTTTGCAAAGTATTTTTCATCTTTTTATGGGCTCCTTAACCCAGTAGGAAAGGTATATATGAACTTTTCATACTGACCAGTTAACATTAAAATTATGATGGACATGTTTCCTCGTTTATGTGAATTACAACATCATAATCTGGAACATCTGCCTGTTATGTAAAACTGGTAAGTTCAATGACAGTGTCCTAAGTGACAAATATTGTGCAAAAACACTATTTACAACCCTGTCAATTTCCACTTCTTAGAATGTTTACTCCCAATTATCACACATAAAATAAGAAATAATAGAAACCACTTCTTAGCTATAAACCATAAACATCATAGGGTTCTCTATACTAATCAGTCTTAGTCAAAATGAGTACTACCCAATACATCACAGTGAACAATAGCAACCTTTACCCTTGACCTGTAATGAAATATTCTTAAATGTTCTGTGCAGTAATGTAAGTTTTAAAATAATAAAAAACTAAAATACAATAAGCAACACTCTATACATTTTACAGTAAACCTGAGAACAATAATGAACAGTAACAATACTCAATATTCTTATATCATTTATTAGTGCAGAGCTCAATAAACATCAGTCTTCTGCATAGAAATTAGAAAAAGCAGCTCCCAATATACTTTAACAGTGAGTAATATCATTTACTTTTAATAAGTACCTGGTGCGCTGGTCCTGAAGCATTTAGTGTTGTGCACAGTAATCAGTCTTAATCAGAATAAGCATCAGTACATCTTCATAGTAATTTCAAAGTTATCTTTTTTTAGAAGCAAAAACACTTCAAAACAACTGTATTTTGCGATTTCTATGTCTGCTGCTGCCATCCGATTCCCACTGGTGCATCTAAAGCTATGGATTGAAACAGAGTTAATACCTCTTTAAGAAATGTTATATTAAAAAAATAATAATGCAATTTTACAATGTAGCATAAATTGCAGACATTTAACAAAGACACAAAAACTGCTCAGAATTCAATCAGATCACAGGGTGGGCAGTCCCCCCCCCCGTGCCCCCACGGTAGATCCACCAATGTTGCTGATGTTCAGTGATGGCATTTAAACCTGACTCAGAGTCATTTAGATTGGACTGATATTTACTAAACTCTATTAAAGCTTACTGGAAACAAATAGACTCTACACTCCATGTGTGTAAAGCTATAAGCTATGATTAGCGTAGCAGATGTGAAGCTGATGTTCCTCATGAATCTGCTTCCAAACATGTAGAGGTGCTGCCCCCTTGAGGCTGAAGCCAGCACAGCACCACAGTTTGTCAACATGTAAACCGGGACTTTAAATCTGCTTGAATGGCAGCATCACAGTAACTGCACATACATGTAGGTTCCTCAACACAAAAGAGGGTGAATCTTTTAATAACATAAAATGAAAGGAGAATAACTTTGAGTTTTTCTATTATCTGTGGAGGAAATCCCTCTAATATTGTTTCCCCCCCTCAGGGCTCCACACTGCTCTTTAAACAAAGATCCTTTTCATTTTGATAAGTTTTCATTTCACGTGCTACTTTTTTTTCCCTTTGTATTCACTCATTTCTTTGTATTTATGCTACAAAAAAACTAAATAACTGCCAAAGATAAACTACACTCACAGTGGAATGTGATCAGAGTCTGGATGTGGAAATAACAACTGTGTATGTTGCACCATGTGTGGAGTGTTCCCATTTAATTTGTATAGAGCCTTAAAAAAAAAACGGACTCTTTTTGAATGAGACTGTTGAAAGCAACAGCCAACCAGAACAGACTCTGTCTTTATTAACACATAAACATGTTGCTATGGAAAACAAACAAGCTGGAAAACAGGACATTTTGAAATAAAACAGAACAAATTACCAAATGTTCTAAACTCTTATTTTGTGCAGAAGCATGACAAAAATAAGGTTTTACTGTAATAAGTTTTACATTTTAATAATTAAATAACTGCCAGATACCTCTGTCTGGCCATTAAGTTTTTGCATTTTTTGAGCTTTGGCCTCACTTTCGAGATCCTGTTACTTTGTCCCTTTCTATTTACAGTCTGTGGTATCAGACCACACACTTCATTCACAGTATTCACTCATTCCTCAAACATGATTTGAGGAACATTACAGTGAGCTCAAGATCCAAATTCCCCAGATTTCAATCATGCATCTGCACATGTGCTGGAAGAACAAGTCCACAGATTGTCCATCTCACTGACTCACCTCGCTGGGTCAGCACTGTCTTGTGGCAGAAGAGGGAGACCTACACAATATTAGGCAGCTGGTTTTAATGCTGAGGCTGATCAGTGTGTATGGTCATTAATTTCCTCAGAAGGACCTTTATGGTAAATGGTTATAATCATTTTGTACATATGAGGCAGCAAATTGCATAAATCATTATAAAGATGAAAAACTTTCCAAAGTGCAGGACCAACATTTGAAGATGTGATATCATCAAAGTGTTGAAACCAGAAGCACTGAGCTCACAATGAATCTGAGAGCTGTTTTATGGGCCCAGAGAGTGATGAATTTTTTATACTCACATGGAGCCGAGCAGAAACTGGATGCAAATCTATTCACTAATCTGTCTGCTCGCCTCCTCTGTTACAATATTGACATATTCCAACAGTAGAACCAGAAAATGCAGACCTTGAGAGATAATAAACCTTTTTTTTTGCTCTCCAAAAATCTATTAATTCAAATTAAAAAACATGTGAGTTTATTTGTGCATCTGGGAGATTCTGAGGTTTGTGCTGCAAATGTTTTAAAGGGTTTAATAAAAAGAAATATTGTCAACAGTCTGTTTTATAAGCTGTGTCACCTCCCCTTAAAAATCACACCTCTTCCTCTCGCTCTCTCTCTTTTTTAATTCCCATGAACTAATGTATCTTAACTAAGGGCATTAAACCCAGGAAACATTCTTGCGGTGGAGTAATGGGACGACACAGATGTCCTGAGCACCCTGTGGTCACACTGTGGGATCGTTCACCACCACTCATTTTAAAGCAGCAGGAAAAACAGCCACAAATTCACATAAAATCACAGCTTTTCCAAACTGTGTGACCGGTGAACCATCTTCCTCGCTGCATGAACGTGACGCATCATCTCCGCCATCCCAGAAAATTTCTGTTTGACTGACTGAGCAATTAAAAACAGTTTATATGTTTTCATTTATTTCCACTGTTTAACGAGTCATGTGAGCAATGCAGTAACTCAGGGAATGGTCAAATGAGACAGTTTCTAGCTGTGTATCTTCTATGTTAATGACTCCAAATGGCGTTTTGGATTAATTTGAACTGTATGCTGAAACTGTGAGGCGGGGGCATCAGTAAAACACACACAGCATGCTCGTGATTGCCGCTCAGGTCTTTGATGGCTTCACACCAAAAGATACCAGAGGGAGAGTTTTAATATGAATGAATCTGGCTTTCTCCGAGCAGAGCGTCTGCTCTCCACCATGCAGGAGACACTTTGGATTGTTGATTCATGTTTCAAATGTTCATTTGCTGTGTGTGCCAAAGATTTCCTCTCACTGGCTGTACAGACACAGGAACAATTTCTTCTCTTCCAACTCCACTTCTTAGAGACGCCTAAAGACGCCAGTGTACAGTCTATGCATGAACACTTCACAGGCATGTTGCTCTAAATGCTCATAATGATGATGTTAATGTGCTAGTGTTGGTGTGATGTACTACAATCAAAGTGCATCCTACAGACTGTATACAAACAATGTAGCCACAGTGATGTCCATGGGTTTGTGGAGTGGCGTTTTGAAGCCTGGTGTTTGACGACAGGGTTGTTACCTTGTTGTTATTTACCATATTTGGAAGAGAAGGAGGAGCTGTGGAGGACTGAGGATGTGTGTGTGGCTGCAGCTGGCCTTTTGTGACTGCACCCACCTCCATGCCCTTAGTTATGAACTGATGCTGATGCATATGCAAGTTAAACTGCTTAGATGAAAATTCAGCCCTGTACAGTTGAACAGGGAAATTATCCATAGAGACCACAACCAGTTATGTACCAGTCATGTAACATGTTTACATGGGGGTGTGTGGGAACTTGCTTTAGGAACCTCAAATAGCCTTTTTTTGGTTTGTTTTTTTTACACTACTGAGTTGGCTTCATTTTACAATAACATGTAAGTATGGATCACATTCTGTATGTAGAAATGGACGGAGCAACCAGGTCTCAAAAATGAGGTCAATGCTGAAGTTTAAAAAAGTGTAATACCACTGATGGCCACTAGAGACTTGCTCCAAAAAGCTCTGACTCCAATTGATTTCAACAAAAAACAAAAACAAAACAAAAAACACACATACTTTTCAATCATGAAATACTCAGTCAATACATTCTGATGTTATTAGCTGGTTCTTCTATCAGTGATTTGGTGGTCCAGCTGATTTCACCATTCAATAGATATTAGAGGAAAGAGGATAAAAGAGGAAATTTTGGGCCAATGAGACTGAACCTACTCGCATACTGGACAGTGTCCTCTGGCCCAAGGGTCAGACCCACCTCCTCACTCCTCCCTTTATATCCAAATATGGTCACTTCTGGTTTCAAACAACCAACATGGCTTCAAAATGTGAGTCCATGAACCAACGGCTGACATCACGTTAGCATCATCCATTCTATACAGTCTGTGGTATGGAGAGTCCACCACCTAACCACTGACAGTTAGGATGACATTTTATTTGTAATATTATCAATTATTATCTCATACTCTGTATTTGATCTGTATCTTTGTATAATTATAGATATTAAATACCGTATTTTCCGGACTATAAGCCGCTACTTTTTTCCGACGCTTTGAACCCTGCGGCTTAAACACCGGTGTGGCTCATGTATCGGCGGCACGAAGCTCATTGGCTTTTCACAAGCTAGCAAGCTCCGCGCCGCCGATACATTTAGCCTCGTCACATCAGACCCGGTCAGAGTGGACCACATGAAACTGTTTAAATAAATTCAATAGCGACTTATAGACAGGTGCGCTCAATAGTCCAGAAAATACAGTAGATATTTTTGTTGCAATTCATCTCCTGGTTCCAGTATGCAATCCATGAAATAGACATTTTACATAAAAATAATGCTTGTAGACCCATGTGTTAGAATACCCAACATGTGAACAATTTTGGTCTCTCTGGGCAATTTTCATTTAACTCATCTGTTTAAATGACATTATAGGTTAAACTTATGCACAATTAAGGGCGTGGCCTGTTTGAGTGACAGGTGGGTGCTGTCACAGCATGTCAGCTGCAGTAAGCTCCACCCCCTCACTCATAAGCATCATCCTGTTACTGTGGTAGACAGACCAGCACCACAACATTTTTATTCTGCATTTGAAGGATTTTGCACAAATTTCAGTTCATTTCAAAGACTCAACACATTAGTGCTGAATGTATCTTTTATAATGCACACATGAATAATACATTTAAAATGTATGTTGTTCTCTCTTGAATATGCTCTTACACCATGTAGGTCAGTTAATATTTTAACACTTCCGCATCAGCATGAAACCAAGATACATTTTCTGTGAATTGTGTTGCTTCATCAGTGGTTGTAACTCAGACTAAACTAGATGGAAGCAGATCCCAGTTTCAAGCATCACGACACACTGCATTAAACAGAATTGGCGTTTCAATTGCTAATAGGCTAAATCAAGTCTTACTAATTCTCAAACACTCAGGCATTAGTGCAGGGCGCAGAGGCGAAGAGTGGAGTCAGAAAAAGTTGCTTTGCAGAATCATAAAGGAGCCTCAGCCTTGTATTGACAGACTTCCTCCCACTGAGGTTGTAAACTGGTCAGAGCATCAGCCTGTGGAGAAGTGCAGTGAATATCAATCAGGCAACTCTGGGCCAGCAAAGTGATAGCTGGACACAAAGAGAGAAAGACATAAAGAAAGAAAGACTGGTAGGGGGTGGATTGATTTTTTATTTATTTAAAAAAAAAAAATCGGAAACAGCTCAGAATAACTCGGGCCTGTGGAGCATTGACTAACTTTCAAATGGGAAAGTTTTGCAGCTGATTTGCACAGAAGCTCATTAACTATCCTGCACACATCAGTTAATACGATGTTTCTGATCAATAATATTCTCATTTTGAATCCTTTTATTGGATTATAAGGCTGTGTATTATGTCCCCTATTGTTATTATCTTTTATTATGTAACCCAGAGACCCTCCAGTTTGGAACCAAGATCCTCAGTGGGACCTGGGTCATCGGTCTATGTGAACATACTTACTGTTTTCTTTCTATAACTTTACAATAAAGACTTATCTTCTTTTTGCAAACATTGATTTTATGAACAGTAATATGCGCCTCAGTGTTCTCAGGGGCCTCGCTTGGTAGTGACCAGTCGATAGTGGCTCAGCTAAGTGAATGTTAGTGAGCGTTCAGAAGATAGTTGTGTAACTAATATTACATAAGGTCACCTGAATGAGTCTTGTAGCAATAAATATCCATGATAGAATTCATTTCATAACCTTTGTGATACCTCTGAAGATGTTTGTTTTAAACTGAAACAACCGAGGTGAAATTCAGAGCAGTGTGTTGTGTTGAGCCTGACTCACCTCAGTGTTTAATGGGTTGGATCCAGTTTATTACCACCACTGGGAAGCACTGGAGTCTGAATCTCTCACAGCTGCAACTGCATATAAAATCAATACACACACATGAGTTGATGCAAATAATCTTAACTTTGCCCCGGAGCATGAATGAAGGTGAAGACTCAGTAGCTTCAGTTGAAAATGGTTAAACTAATTAGCGCTAATCCTGCTGCTGCATGAGTCATAAAATTCATAAATACACAAAGACATGAGAAAAAAGGGAGAGATTGGAGATAAATAACAGAACCTTAATTGCTGGTGAGTTATGAAATAATTTAAATCAGCACTAACTCAATTTTGGAGAAGTAAACACTTGTAGTATCTTGAAAAACTATTGTTGTCAGACCAAAATGTTTTGGTCTTTGTGAGATTTGCCACAAACCACACTGCAAGGAAGATAAACATTTACCATGCACTAGAATTAGGAAAAGATTTTGGCCACTTGGGGACACTGCAAACAAACAACGGTACGACTAGTTTAATTATTGATCAGTTTTTAACCAATAAGCCAAACTCAGCTACCTTGCTAGTTACTGTTGATGTCTATTTATTTGCTACATTGGGTTTACTGTGGCAAAATAAGACACACAACAAAAATACTGCAGTAACTCAACCAAAATAACCATAAATGGGAAGGTAAAACAGTAAGTTGTTAAATTCATTGCTGAAAAATAGTTTAACGCTATGAAAAACTACTGATGTTTTGTGATTGAACGGTGGTCTTCCTGGATAAACTCCCATGTTTCGTTGACCAATTCATCCCCTCTGACCTCCTTCCTGTTCTGTTTTTATGTGTTGCATACACTATATAAAAGGTGGCCAGTGACACATCACCCATTGGTTTGTGGACCATTAGGTGAGGGGGAGGAACTTGGGGGAGCGGGGGGTGGATCTAACTGCAGCTAGCTTCCTGTGACGGACCCCACCTGTCACTCAAAGTGGCCACACCCCTTAATTATGCATACTTCTCATTCACATTTATTACAATTTATTAAAAAATGTTATCTATAAATCAACTTTCCCCCTCTTTATTTGTGGTTGCTAAAATATCTTTGAGTTGAATATAATGAGACCTCTGAAGTTATAGTAAAAACATTTCAAACTTTTCACTTCCCCAATAAGTCATGGGTCGCAGGCTGGTGAGCAAATGAATGTTTGCCTCAGAGATGTTGTCAGATATTGTTGCCCTCTGAGCCCCGCTGCAGTCTGACCTGAGCTGTGTTGGTGCAGCGGAGATGAGGGATCAATGGTTCAGTGTGTTGGGCATAAAAGGAGCAATGTGCCCCAGAGAGAAGGGCTGTGTTTGCCCCTGCGCCACGCAGCTGTGGGACCCGGGCACCCATCCATGCCCTCTGCTCCATACACTGTTAGTCCTCCCTCTATGGCCAAAACACTGACAGCTGTAAGATTATTTCCAAAAAGGACTGCGGTAGAGTTACATCTGTGGCTGTAGTGCAACGTTATATATCATTTAAAAATGTGTTTCGAATGCCATTGTTATAGATGATGTCTGAGAGGCGTGAGCTCGGTTTTTCAGAGAGCAAAGGCCATGCATCAGTAATTTTCTAACCTGCCTTTGACGTATTACTCTCTGTTTCTGTTGAGTGGACCCAGTGAAGCAGCACGAGGAGGGTGGGAGATATAATTTAGTATCTGGGGTTTTTACAGTTGTTTCATTCATTTATTATGTATTTGAAAGTTCAGTGATCTCTAAAATCTGTTTGAGTTTATCGCAGAACGAGCGGCAGCACCGAGGCTTTCCTGTGACCACGGGGCTTAATGCTCAATAGCACACACATTAAGACCTCTTTAGTCCACTGTAAGACATGTATGGCTTTTGAATTTAGATATTACATTTTCTGTTATACCCTATTTATCTCCTGTGGTTGTGCAATAGGGTGGAAACTTTTCAAAAGACACTGAGTTGGATGTAAACAAAGGCAGATCCTTGCCTCCTAGTTGGAGAAACTACAAGTACAAACATGGTTCTGGGTAATCAAAGATCAAATCCAACTTCTTCACTCCATTACTTTTGTATTTTGTGTCACAAGAGACAGAAAAACTACTTCACTGAACATTTCTTTTGAGACATAGAATATTTCCCAAGGAACAGATTATTAAAAGTTCGGCAAAATATGTGAATGGCATCCTATACAAAAAAAAAAAATCGATTAAAATCTTTATAATGGATGAATTACTATTTCACAACCAGGGGGCAACAGTGTTCAACCTACAGCATCAGTACACCTGGATTATCTCTTGGTGGAAAGCTGACTAGTACTCGAGGATGAGGATTTTACAGGATGCTGCCTCGTGTTAGCACCTCATCAGTGTTAATCTGATGAGTATCTACATTAATATTATTTGCACTAATTCAGAGAATCTGTAAAATATAACGTAAAGTTACAGTGAATAATACTTTTATAAATACATCACAGAAGTAGTTACTTTGTCATGTGTAATAAACCAGAATCACTTATAACATGTGTCTCTGCAAAATCCGGTTTGGTCCTGGTTTCCAATCCTTATTTAGACCACGTCTACAAAACATATATGAAGCTGTTAGCATAAGTTCAGTAAGGACCTACAGGTTCCCTGAGTTCGCCTCATTACCTCTGTGTCACTTCAGCTTTCCCACGCTGTCAAACTCGCCCCATTCATCATTTCCACGCCACTTCACTGGTCCAATAATCTTCTGGTCTCCATTCTCTGAGCCAATCAGCACCTCTCCCCTGGTCTTTAAAATTCATTAGCTTTGTCATTCTGCCTTTCAGACAGATTCAAACACAACCCTCCTCCTCCCTATCATCACTACCTCATGCTGATAAAGAGCCTCTAAGTCCTCCATCCTTCTGGTCTACTACCATCAGTGTCTAGACTCCAGGGGGCCCAATCCACTTAATTTCTTCCAGTTGGATCTCTCCTTGTTGAAATACATTTGTAACCCATTTGAACATTTGAGGTTGGTTCCCATTTAGAACGAGAAAATTCACTTAGTTGAATTTGAGTAAGGGTGGTGCAGTGGTGCAGTGGTTAGGGCTGTCGCCTCACAGCAAGAAGGTTCGGGGTTTGATCCTTCAGTGTGGAGTTTGGAGTTTGCATCTTCTCCCTGTGCATACTTAGGGCTACTTCTGGCACTCTGGTTTCCTCCCACAGTCCAAAGAAATGCTTGTTAGGTGAATTGATGAGTCTAAAATAATCACAGGTGTGAGTGTGAATAGTTGTCTTTGTGTATTAGCCCTGAGCTAGGCTAACCTGTCCAGGGTGTACCCCGCCTCTCTACCATTGCCAGATGGGAGAGACTCCAGCAGACCCCCGCAACCCAAATTGGATAAAGTGGGTACAGAAGATGATTGACAGACTGAATTTAAGTAAACACATGATGCTACAAGATGCTACAACTTCATGGAGATGCAGACTGGTTTGTAGGTGGTGCTCTTTTTCCACATTTGAGAACAGAACTTTACAACCTCATTTCCAGCTGCAGCAGAAAGCTGTTTACAGTAACAACATGCTGTGAGCCTCCTCTGCAGGAACCTCCAGCCGGTCAACATATAGAGACCGAGCTCAATAAAGAGCCACATGCATCCTCATGAGAGACCAAAGCAGAGTGAAACTGAGGGTGAATAAGAGCCTTACTACGGGGCTAAAAATAAAATAATTTCAAATGAATTCTGAGGTGGCTGCCTGCTTAATGTAAACATTGTTTGCTAACAGGTACAATATTACTGTTTAAGGTGGTAGAATATCGGCTCTACTGCCTCCAAGTGGCCAAAAAACATATAAACTGCTTTAACTTGATAGTAAAAAAGGATGAATATGCTCAGTCTCAGTCAGCACAAGGTGGTCTTGAATATTGAAAATAGTAAAGTGAATACAATAGTTTGCCAGATAATTAAATGCTTTTCCCTCCTTCAGTTCAGATTATTAAATCAGTCTGTGTCTGGCTGGAATTCAGAGAGAAAGCAACTAATAAACCTGAAATCTAAAGGGCTTGAAGCTGTTGTGCAACAGAAATTCAATCATCGTTCTTTCTTGTGTGTGTGACTGTCTGTGTGTGTGTATAGGAGCTGCATTTGAGGTCTTTGTCAATGCAGAAGTTATCAGACCACATATTTTCTGCCCAGTACACAGCTGAACAGAGTATTTCTACACAAATTACTCAGGATGGACTCATCACACATTATCTTTGTTTTTATGTTTCATCGTATCCATTCTTTTGAAAACAAAATCCCAATGACAGACTAGAATGTAAAGTATAATTTTTGGGAATGCATCATCATTTTAATAAACTAATCTACTTTTAATTATTACATCCCCCTTGTTTCACAAATAACTCTATATTTCAGATTTAATGCAATGGAAAAAAACACTTTCAGATATTATAAATGAAATCTGTCATTGCATAAACATAATTATATTTGGGTTGACTTTTAATTTTCTGTAAGAAATTAGACTACTGGAAATACTGAAATATTAAAGAGTTGTTGTTAAACTGTGTAATAATAATATTATGTATTCATAGCACTTTATCAGATCAAGGAGTGGTCGCAGTTGGTGATCCACAGGGATCAATCCCAAGACCCTCAGTCTTTGCAATATATGAATAAATGAATAAATATTAAATCTACACTTGATTGTGAGCCACTGTGAATGTCACTTTTTCTGTATGCAGATGATACCTTTTTGTTCATGAAAGAAAAATTAACATGGTTAGGACACCTGCCCACAGATTGTAAAGAATAATATGATACGAATCCACTCACATACAGAACATTTCAAGTTTCACCAACGCCAACAGGGATCAATAATGAAGCAAGTTGTTTGTGAACACATTTTTTGCACCTGGTTATTTAAAGGTGTTTAACCATTCACATCCAGTCATAATGCATAGATGTTATGATGAAATCTGACAGGTTAATGTAACAAGAGAACCACAGTCCCTGTTGTTTTTAAGTGTTGCAGACTCAGACCCTGGGGGCGTGGAAATATTAGCTAAAACGCCCCCGCAGAGCGAAGATGTCATTGGAGTCACTGCCAGTTATTGTTGTGATGGCCAGATGTGGGTCACGAGGTAGAGGACGCCACGGTTGGTTTCCTGTGCAGCTGCGAAGGGGCTGTGCTGCTGTCTGCAATCATTGAAGCTGTCCAGACACATATGCATGGTTGAGCGTGACAGGCGGGTTCCCCTCTGACCTGTGATGCTGCACAGCTACATCGTAGGGTGAGGCTAGGATATGACATGGCACAGGAATAAAATAATACTGACAGCTTTGCACCTAAAACAAATAGGAAATCATCACCTGGGCATCGCAAAGTCTTTCTCTGGGTAATTGAAGAAAGATGTTGTAATGTACAGTAATGTGCTGGCAGAAGTTAGCTTAAAGTAACTTGTTGTAGTATATTTAACAGCAGGATTACAGTACCCACAAAGTACTGTAAGTGTTTTACAGTAATGAGCACAGAACTGGAATTGTCATCACAGTAATAGGGTACTGTGTTCTTTATCACAGTAAATATAAAACTACTGTAACAGATATAACTACATTCATTTTCATTCTAATACTTATTAATTGTAACTTACTCCCATACTAGAAAATGAAGCCACTTTTTCATTATAACATTTTCTTTAACTGTGTCACTTTCAACAACATTACTTTCTTTCTTCTTCTTTGGTCAAGTTACCGTGACAAACTGTAGTATCCTGCAGTCATGTGTAAAAAAACAAACACAAAAATCACTCACATATTTTTAGCTCATGTTCACAAATAAAAATAAAATCCGACAGTTCAAACATCATCATGTTGTGTATAAGTTTTATGGAAAGCTTTTGTTCATAACACAAGTATAATTAAAACTACAGACACTTGTTACAGTCAAAGTTCGATGTTAATTATCTTAAATCATCAAATCAAAACATTTTATGTTTGTTTAAAAACACCTCGAAGATCATTTTTCATTGTCTATAAAATACAAAGTATCTGTGATGTTGTTATCAGTCAAGGACTTCTCTTGAAGGTCTAAAGAAATTCTCATTTGTTTTAATACAACACCATCAATCACTTTGTCAAAGTGCAGGTGTCACCTTCTTCTCTTAGATATTCAAAGGCTTCAAACCCGTACGTGCGTGAAAGCATCTGGCGAGGAATCCTTAACAAATGAAAACACTGTTAATAGCTTGTTTGTTTTTCCTCCATCTTGTATCGACGGATTGCACTTGAAACTGAACCTTTCAAGTTTTAGCCACAGTGAGCGGTCACACAACAGAAAAGGTCATGTAGTGGTGGAACAAATGAAGAGAAGGAAATAGCCGCGTCCTGGCCAACAGATAGCAGGCGAGGAAAAAAGGATCAGACAGCGAAGAGACAGGATGCTGCAGGTCTCCTCTGAGTCTCTTCAAAAACACTGTAAATCACTTGGACGGGCCCACTTTATCATTTCACGCCAGACTTTGTCACATAGGGAGGAAAATTGTTTGGGATGTGACTGGTTTACATAAACAGATGGGCTAACTGCTAGCAATGAAAATAATAGATAAAATTGGATATTTTCCCAGGTACTCTAACACAGATTTAAAACAAACATTTTATTGGCATTGGTGTGTAAGTAAATAGTTACTGTTCAAGTGGAGTTAATACTGTAGAGATAAAGCTGCTCTCGTGAGACAGGAAGCTCAGTAGGACGTACTCAGCAAGAAGGACCCGGATTTGGTTCTGGGCCTGTGTGGATACCTGATAAAAGACAGAATAAATAAACAAATGTTGCCTTCATGGATTCTTTGGCAGCTTCATGAAAGAGCAACATATGAAAGTTTGGTTATTAATTCTCATTTTATTCTGGAAAGACAGAGAAGTAAAGCAACATTTTAAATAATTCTCGGCTTCAGTGGGATCTGGAGCGTATTTGATAAATTAAAAGACATTTTTAAATAAATAACCTCAGGAACAGATTGTGTAAAATATATAATTAAACCAAGACATTAAAAAGCAGCTGCCTCTGTGAAAGTAGTAAACTGAACCACTGGATTTAGTCATTTAGCTGTGGTTAGTGAGTGCAACAACTATTTCAAATGAACTATAGACCAACTCCATAGCTGCTGATTTAAAATGCACATTACACATTAAACCTCTTTAGCTAGCTTAGCAAAGGCTAAGCCTGTTATGTTTTCATGGGTCTTAGTTAGTTTTGTTCATGGTTATGATTTCTTGCATTTATTTTAGTCTTTACTCTTGTTTCTTTTTCTAGTTCAATGGTTTATTTTGGTCTTTGTCTTGTTCTGTCTTTCATGTCTTGTCATAGTTCATGTTCCATGTTTCCTGTTTTATTTTGATAGTCTTGTTCATAGTGTGTTCTTGTCCAGCTTTGTTTCCTGTCTGCCCCGTCGCACCTGTCTTGACTGTCTCGTCTACCACAGCCTTCCCTGATTGTCCTCTCCACCTGTGATCCATTGACCCTCGTTACCCCAGTGTATTTAACCTCATGTGTCTCGTTGTCCTGTGCCAGTTCGTTTGTAGCCGTCGCTCACGTTCTAGCCTTAGTTCATGGTTTCACAGTTCTTGTTCATAGTTCATAGTGTCTTTCTGGTTTTTCGGACTCTTTGCCTGTCTTATGGATTTTGCCTTCGCCTGCTGTCTTGGAAACCTCTGCCTGATTAAAAAAATAACTTAAGGTAAACCTGATTTTTGCCTTTGTGTC
>OOFC01029026.1:4648-18914 GCA_900323345.1 Pseudochromis fuscus | reverse complement strand
GAGTGGAGGTGAGTCGAGCCGAGTAGGTACCAGCGGAAAAGCGCCAATAGAGGCTTCAGACCCGATGTTGATTAGCAGTGACCTTGTGGCACCCACGAGATGATAACTTGACTTGGTACAGTGATAGTTTCAAATGAGGCAGTTTCAGTGTTTCAGTAAACCTGCTGCTGCCCTGTTACTACTGCTGCTTTGGGGACATTACAGCTGCAGCTATATGGGATGCCCTCTCGACCTGTTGGAGGTGGTGGGAGACTGAAGGATGCTTGCAGAGTTGCAGAGCTCTCATTCATGTTGGACGTCTTCCTCCACATGCAGGACACTTGCAGCACTGGAGAGCTCCTGCTTTCTTCCTGCTGCAGTCAGACTCTGCAATCAGTTCTGTTCTTACCAACTCACAGTCATATGTATGGTATGTGCAATATTTCTCACGTGCAATCTTGTTAATTTGTTTATCCAGGCTGCTACTTTTACACTTTTTTGCTCTTACGCTTTATATAAGGCGTGTATAATTTATCCAATATGAGTTCATTTTTCATTTTACCTTGACTTGCTTACCTGTTGTTTGTTTTGTGTTATTATAATTTTATTTCATTTTCTATTCGTTTTCTTTCATATTCTATTTTACCTTTGTTTATATATATGGTGTTATTATTTTGGACTCTTTTTAAAATAAAATAAAAATGTAGACAATCTATCCACATTGTTGCTGTAGTACTGAAAATTTCCCCGTTGTGGTACAAATGTAGGATAATCTTATTTCATCTCTTGTTTCTTATCTTGCAGGACCTCTAACATCCTCATGATGAACTACAACAGTAAAGGAGAAACAGCGACACTCAGCGGCCAAACAACTAACTGGAAAACAGGATAATGTAGCAAGCAATTCTATATTTTTTAAACAATGAATAAATTAGTCAAATACAATAGAATTAAAAACAATTTCCTCGTATAAACTAATGTGTAAGATAAGCTGGATAATATCGTGAGTTTTAGTTGTATTTAGATAAATGCTTATATTCACTCTGAAGTGTGAAACCCTGCAATGATCAAACATAAAAACCTACAAAATTAAGCTTTGCAACACACACACACGCGAGATGAGGAGAAAAATCAAATGATAAATATCTGATTTGCCTCTGAATTAAACAATGAAGAACGACAAAAACTTTCTCCTTAGATGTAGAACACATGATGACATAAATAAATAAACTAATAAATAAATAAATGAATACATAAACAAACATGAGCTGATGAGCCCCACCTTAAAACAATAAGATTGGGGAATAAAACTTTATGAGTATCCTTACTAATTGTCTTTTGATATTGATAATTAAAATATTAATGTATCAGAACATCATCCAGTAAATGAAACAACAGTGAGTTTCTCCTCAGTGCTGGACACAGAGTAGAGTAGGACATCTATACTTATCTACTGTGCACGGGATTAAAAGTGGGACACTTTTGGCTTCAGGAGGGAACACTTACATAAACTTCAGCAGGAGATCAATTACCTGAGTTGCACCTGTACTGGCACTACATTTCAACCACTCACATCGGTATCTTTGAAAACTGTCACCAGAGAAATAAATAATAAATAAATAAATATTCAATGTTAAAAAGGTGGGAATAAAACTAAATTGTTTTTTGTTTTTTTCATATTGGCCAGTTAATCTGCCACAGACTTGTGAATGAACGAAGGTGCAGTGGATTTGTGTCCCCCTGTCCGCCGGAAAGGGCGGGTGTTAGTCGTTATGGATTGGAGGCGGTTGTTCAACGCTCGCTCCGGGCGTCTCTTGTATATAAAACTAACACACCCACTGAGCTCCAATGGGAAGGTGGAACAACAGGTAGGCGTCCCCGAGCTGTGTCCCTCGGCTCAGTCGGTGCTTCTCGGAGGAACAAGTGGAGCGACCGCACCATGCGCCCCGCTGGAGAATGAAACCTAAACCAGAACTCCGTGTGTTGGTTGTTTAGTTGTCCGAGACAGATTTTTGTGCCTTTTTCTCTGAGAGTCGTTTTTTTTTTCTCTGGCTGGGAAGCACTGCAGAGAGCTGCTTTGAGAAGGTTTCTTAATATTAAGCCCGAGGTCCATTATCGGACATAGGTGCTATCGGGAGCGGGGGCATCTCACTCTGGATGTAATGTTGAAGGTAGGCTTTTTTCTTAGCTTGATAAGACTTTTAAATTAAATATACGGTACTTAAAATTGGGCTGAACGCTAATAGCTTGTGCATTTTTTAATTGATTAAATCTGTTATCAAGATCTGGCTCTCACTGCCTAACCAGAAAACCATTTCCCTTGTCATCTTGTGGTATCACTGTTTGTTGTTGCATAATCCAAGAAGTGTAGCAATATCTTGACTATCCCACCATGTGACTCAACAATAACGCCTCCATCATATTCTTATGTAAGTTTCTGGTCTGATTTAGATTCTGAATCTCGTTATACACCCACGTTTCTTATTAAAGTCCAAAAGTGTGTGAAAACAGCTGGAATTAATTAATTTAATCACAGGGGGTGGTGTTTTTCTGCCTCAAGAAATATCTGTTTAAATACTCATTCATTTACCAGCTAATGAGTTGTGCCTGTGTCTAATTAAGGGTTTTCATTTGTCCCCACAGGTGCCTTATTGAACTTTCTGCCTGTGGGAGACAGAGAGGACACAGTGAGACACAGCTGATCCGAGGAGGTCAGACGCTCCCTGACCCAGATCCCCTGCAGGAGGACATGGAGGTCCTGCGACGGTCCTCTGTTTTTGCCGCAGAGGTCCTGGATGTGTTTGACCGGTCGTTGACCGAGAAGGAGCTGGTGTCCCAGTCTAAAGCTCTGTGCAGAGACTACATTCTGTCCAGGCTCAACCAGAATGGCCTGGGGTGGTCCAAAACTGAACTCAACTTCTCTTCCTCCAATGCAGCGCTGGCTGAGGTTTCTTTAGTGCTTCTTTGTCTTGGTAAGAGTCAGAAAACTACAAAAGTCTGAATGGATAAGCAGTCATTTTATAGCTATTCAAAGTAACGACAGCCATCTTTGAACCTGGTTGTGTGGACTGATCTCATTTTACATCCTGGAGTTTTAATTTGCCTTTTTTAACGTGCACTCATGAACCATGGCCTTGTTATATTTAAAATGGTTGAGGCCTAACATTAAAAAATAGTTTAAACATAATTCATCTGACTAGAGGAACAAACAAACAAAGGGTGCTTTTTCACCTTCTAGTAGTATTAAGATCTCTTTTTAAAACATCTGGATCCTCACCCAGATCCATATCTGCCACAAAAATAAAATACAATAAAATGAATAAATCATAGGACAGCTTTTCAGCATAGTTTAGTATTCAAACTACACTGAAAACATGCTCTTTTTAGTGGTGGAGACCAGTTGTCAGCTGTAATCAGTGGAAATCAATAGATTGGTTCATTTTGGGAACATTCATGTAGCAGTGTGTGTATTCATGAACAGAAAACAATTACATTATATTTTCACACTGGAATTGAACCAATGAAAAACTTGATTGCTTATTTTAATCAAAACATTTCTATTATCCAGTGTGACTGAGCTGCTGGCTGGTGTCAGTTTACCGTTGTGACGGTGATACGATTCCTCCTCTTGGGTCTGAAAAGCTTATGAGTTTTGAGAATAGTGGGTTTGATGTAACAGATGACTCACTGATCATTGATAGATCAACAAACTGAACTGAATAAGTCATGACTTGACTGTTGAATTGATTTCCTCGCTGAAAACTGTCAGTACTGAATGTTTTAACATGATGAGCTCGGGGCGGATGATGAGGTGAAGATTATTTCTGTGTGTACGAGAACAGCTTGAACCAACTGCAGACAGCAGCTGGATTGTTCACCCTCCTCTTCAGATCTATTCATGATTAGCTCTCAACAACCTCAGCCATCACAAAAAACTTGAACTGAGAGAGCTGGTTAAATTGTCTGATAGTTTGCAGCTAATTTAAAACAACTGCCTCAAACGGCCACACGTTCATCTGCTTTGTCTCATTCATTCAGATTAATTGTGCTCTTCCTAACAGACTTTCCTCTCCTTTTTTCATCTCCGCTCTCCCTCTGTTACCTAGGCGACGAGCTGGAGTGTATACAGCCCAGTTTGTACAGGAACGTGGCGCGGCAACTCAACATTTCTGTTGCCATGGAGAACATGGTTTCGGATGCCTTCATTGGCGTCTCAACAGAGATCTTCTCCACAGGTACAGCGCCGCTCTGAACCCGAACATGTTGTTGATGATGAGGATGATGATGCATCGCTCTGGAAACGAGCAGTCTTGAGCCAAAATTGGTCTGCCGGCACAGGAAGTGACTTACACTTCTGAGTAGTGACGGAGGCTGTTAGTGTGATTTATCAGGTGTGAATCTGCAGTTCTCATCAGGCCCTTTTGGCTGAGAGGCTTGAGAGGTCCTTTCAGTGGGCGTGAATCAGACGTAGGTGGAGTGAGGCTTCATCTAAAACACCTAATTTGTCCTACAGCTAAGTTTAGACTCAGTTTTTGGCTTGTGGCTTCTGTATTTAAAAGATCAGGACTAAAACGCACTGTTTATTATCAACACAGCTCATGTATTGCATTAGATATTTCCAAAAGGTGATTGCCCAGATAAGAATGAATAAAAAAATATATATATTCCTTCTATAATTATTATATGAGATGATGTAGTATGTTAATAGAATTCACAAAAACTGTGAGGACCTGCCAACACCATCTTCTATGTTTATTGTGGTTAATTAGTGCTACTGATTAGCTACTGATGCAGATTTTGAGCTGTTAAAAGAGAAATTATAAGATCTGGTTGTGTCCTTTATCACTTGTCCTCAGCCCATGTTTACTTTTAAATATGGCATCTGAATGTGAAGAAGCCTTTTACGGTCTCCTGTCTCGCAAACTTTAGACTCAGTTGGGAGACATTATCAGCTGTTCTAAATCTAACACTGTAAAGTTTTCCAATAAGGTAAAAGCTTTACTTGATTGGCAAATGAAAGTTTGATATAAGCATCTTAAACATTGATCTTGTTGTGAGCCGCTCTGTGTCACCTAATGTGGAGCTTAATAACTGAGCTGCTTTTATTTTTGACTCCAGGTTGTTTCCAGTGGTTTGATAAGCAGATTAAGTGCATGCTACACACACATCACTAAGATCTCTACAGTTATTATACAACACAGGCAGTCATTCCTGTTCAGTCTTTTTTTTTTTTTGTGGGTCTGTGCTGATTTTTGTTGTTTTCTTTTTCAAGTTGCCTTGACAACAGATGTGCTTTGGACACGATTCAGCAACAAAATAAAAAGAGCGACTTTATGTCCTCAGTTTGCGCCTTGGGAATAGATTAGAGTCTGGCCACAGTGTGACAAACAAGTACAATTTGGCATGTAGTCAGGAGAGATGAAAAACAGACTTGCTCTAATATCATTTTCATGCTTGAGCTCTGGCTGCATGTCTGCTCGCTCTGACGTCACGAGGGTGCAATTTTTGGAAGCAGCGTGGGATTCCTGCTGTAGAATAACAAACTGTTGAACTCACTCTGCTCCAGCCCTTGCAGACGGGTTGAACCCTGGATATAAATAGATACAAAAAATCAGGCAAGTTTGTTTTTCCTGCTGTCGGGAATCTGCTTTAAAACTCCCCTTGTGGCTTCTTTGGCATTCATCATCATTCCTCCAGCACCAAGGAATGACATGTCTAGTGAATCTACGCATCATGTCCACATATACTTCTTTGGAAGTGGTTTAGCAGCCATCTGCACCGTGGTCTCCCTCAGTAAAGTCAACATGGCTCGTCTGTCCTCCATCGATCTCCGCCAGCCTCCCACTTTTGTTCTTTCTTCTTCCGCCCTCCTCTCCTCCAGCTTTATCCCTGACAATCTTGTCTCTATTCTTGGCCTGCTTCTTAGTAGGGAGTGAGACGTGACGTGCTCCGACAGCTTCCGTGGATGGTTATCTCATTTAAGCTCACCCAGAGCTCTTTCCTCTTATAGCCATAGTCAGACACTGTGGGTCAGCTCTGTGGAACAACCATGACAATGCAAGGGAGGCTAAAGGAGGGTAATGCCATTAGGCCCTGCTTTGCATCACTGACCCTTGTTATAACAGTCCCTGCTGCCTGGGAAGCTTTACCCAGAAATGGTCGGATGAGCTCAATTATCACAGTGAACTTGTTTGAGTTCAGCTTTTCTTGAACTGTGGTCAGTTCAACTGGATTGCTTCTGAGTATTGAATACAACATGCTGTTGAATATGTTGACCTTCCTATGTCTGGAACTGCATTAGGGCTTTACCGTGTAGGCAGCGGCAGCACAGTCTCACCCTGTTTTATTTAGTTGTGACAGTTTTATAAAACATCTTATCAGCTGCACTGACAAAAATGCACAGGTTTGTTTACTTAAACGTGGAACTTACAGTTTATTTCAGTACAAGGTTCACTGACTGACCCACAGGTGGTGGCAGCCAAAGAAGTTTGTAGCAGGATAAAGACGTTAGTTCATTGACTCTCGTCAGGAAATTCTGAAGCTCATGTCGTTGGTGTAAAACTGTCACTATCAGTACCAGCTTGAGCTGCTAAGGCTCTGTGTTTTTTCATTGACTAGTTTAAAGTGCAAATGAACCATAGACTGTATATAGAGATGGACAAAGCAACAATGTCTCGCATATGAAGCCAATTCAGAAGTTTAAAAAAAGTGCGATTCTCCCGACGACCACCAGATGCTGCTCCAGAAAACTCTGGCTTCAATTGACTTCAATTCAAAAATTGCCATTTTCAATCATGAAATACTTTATCACCAGCCATGTCATCAGCTGAAGTTATTTTTTCTCATTAGTAAGCTGGTGGTTGAGTGTTGTACACATTGGGCAGTGTCCTCAGGTTTAAAGTGTTACACCTGCCTCTGGCTCTCATGGACTTCAATTCAAAAATGGTAATTTTCAATCATGAAATACTCAGCACTTTTTTCCCACAAATCATTCTGATGTCATTAGTTAAAGTCAAATGTTGTTATGAGTGATCAGGTGGTCCATGTGAAAATCATTTCATCATTAAAGGGACATTAGGCTTTAAAAAGAGGAATATTTAGGGGTGGGGTTAGCTTGACTAACAGGTCTGGTCCTCAGTGAGATCGGCCCTGAACTCCAGTCTCATACACACTGCAGTGTCAGACCCGCCTACTCACTCCTTTCTTCATTCCCAAATATGGTCACTTCTGGCTCTAAACAACCAGCATGGCAACTTTCAAATGCCAAACTCCTGTCTTCAAAAGGCGAGTACACAAACCGAGTGGCGTCAAGTTAGCTTCTTTCATTCTGTATACAGTCTATAATATTAACCCATCAGGGCTTCTGTTGTGTTGGCTTTAGTAATATACCAATGACAAACATCAAATATTGAAACACTGCCTGCTGATGTCTTTTCTCTGCAGGTATAACATGGGGTAAGGTGGTGTCCATGTATGCAGTAGCTGCAGCTCTGGCAGTGGACTGTGTCAGACAAGGCCATCCGACCACAGTGCACATCTTAGTGGACAGTCTAGGACAGTTTGTCCGAAAGTTCCTGGTTCCCTGGTTGAAGAGGCGGGGAGGATGGGTAAGTGTCAGCTACTCTGTTTAACTGATAATCTTCAATAATTAAGGCCAAAGTTTTTATCCCCACACTGAAGAGAGATTAATTATCTGTATCTGTAGCAGCAATCCTGCTGCACCATTAGCATGACAGAAACTTTGGGGAAACATCAAATAAACATTAAGAAACTAGAAACAGCAAGAGGGGGAAAAAGCACAGCTTGCATCTCATTTCTCTGAGAATTAAAACGAGCAACATGACTAATTATGTTTCCTGTTTATAGATCAAAGCTCAGTTTTCGACCGTGAGCTCTGACAGTGTTGGAGGAGTTGCATAAAATCTGATGGTACTACTTACTGAGAATGACCCAGTTAAGACTCAGAGGATAAAACTGAGCTCTGCTTAACTTATTGTGTCTTCCTGTCGGTTAATCTGATTGAATTAGTATCACATCATTAACATTTCTGCTGTAAGATGGAGTCTTTTCTATGCTTGACTCAAAGTGTAAAATCTTTTATTAGTCTTGCATGTTTATGATATAAAACCAGTCAGACAGAAGTAGTTGAACTGTTTTTAGAGTTAGTGGCATGTTCCAGCACCAAGGACACACTAACACATAAAACTCACTGAGGTTATTCTGTTTTTCTGACCTTTTTTAAAATCACTTGAGTTTTACCTTTTCCTTTTTCCTCACTGGGAAACAACAGATTACCTATCTAATTTTTCTGTTGAAGTAAACTTTTTATTTATTTTATTCGGTCAATGATTAAAATAATTAATTATGGAGAGTGTTTATGCAAAGATCAGCAGAATGTATTTAGTGTGATAACATTTGATGTAAATTTCAGTCAATAATTTGAAGTTGTGCACTTTTCAAAACCAATTTTTTCAACTTGTATAATCCAAAAAATAACTGCTTGTACTACTACTAAGTGAATGTTGACATCAGATTTTAGTTCCTAAAAATTCAAATAAGATTGAAAAATTCATGTTAATTAAAAGTAAAGTACCCCGTATGAAATTCTACAGTTTGAGACAGTTTTCAAAGTGAAATGTTTAACTCGATTAGTGGTATTTAAATTTCTCAAAAAGGTATTTAGCAGTAGTTAAGATATCAGGTTTTTTTTAAATGTCTGTATTTCTTTTTTTTTTTTTTTTTTAGGTGGAGATCACAAAATGTGTGGTGAAGAAGGAACTCATCCCTGAAACCAACTGGTTTTCCACTACCATGGATTCTGTCAAATACTTTCTCACCACTATGTACGTCTACATCATGAAGGAGCCGTGAGCAGCCGAGACAGAGGGAGAGGAGTGGTTGTGTACGGGACTTCAATTTCAGACTTGTCAGTTAAAGCTGGAGCGGAGACGCTGGCTGTGCTCTATAGAGCCCGAACCTGGCGGCAGATTTCAATCTGCTGCTTAATGGCCGTCGACAAATGTTTAATTGGCGGTGTGTTTGTGTTATGTCAGTGTCAGATGAGTCTGTAGGTGATTACGCTTCTTTCAAAGAGTAGTCACCGTTATATTTAAGAACATAAATGGCAACGTTTGTATCACTCCACCTCTTTGTATTTTCTCACAGCTTCCACCGGTGCAGTAAAACAGGCTTCTCCAGTGTTGTAACTGTAATGTGAGATGGTGTCCAGAGAAGCTGTTCGTGCTCCTGAGATAAACACTCAGATGTTTTAATGTGGTGTTTGTCTCAGATTTTATACTTGGAGGAGTGATGAAGGTGAAAGCCTTGTTGCTCAGCTGGCAGGGTCCTGTGATGTTTCAGAGTCTGAAAAAAAGGACTCGTCACTTTGAATCAGGAGTGAGTTCACACCTAACGGCAATATCGGGTGGTATCAACTGTTTACACTTCATTGGTTTAATCTATTGTATTTTACCAAAGCACAAAATGTGTCACTTTCCAAATATGATCCAAAAACACGAACTAAACATTCTGCTGCAATTTAACACACAGCTTACCGGGAAACATTGGGCCTCATTGTGCCCTTTTTTGGCCAAAGAACTTAAGGACAGAGGACTGACTGTGTATATGTTGGTGATGCTGGGTTCATTTGTAATCTGTAAATAGTTTATTTATGATTTTATTTTTGTAATTTTGATTATGACTGTAACAAGTGAGACCATAGCAGTTTAAAGAACAGCCACTACCATGGCTCTTCAGGATGATTGTATGTGATGAGTGTCACTTTCAGTGTTAATTTGTATATATATGTGTGTGTGTGTGTGTGTGTTTAAGTTGTTTTTTTTTTTTTTAAACCCACAATAAACTTAAAATCTTCACTGACACATTTGTGCCACTTTGTAATATTTTACCTAGCTGTTTCACTCATTTTCTCAGGATTACTATGAAGCTAGACAAATTATGTTTGCTCTGAATAGCAAAATATTTCACACCAGTGTCCTGATATAAAAACAGAAGGGTTCAATGGTTCTGACCCATAGGCTGATTCATTATCAGAGAATCTAAAGTGCAGCTTATAGAAATAGAAAATGGAACATAAATACATGCATAAATTATTAGTCTGTAATATTGAGAACACGTAAGACTTGTGAAGTTGTGAGCATTTTTGTACGACAGCCTTAATGCCACTAATAGGCTGCCGTGGTACATGACATCACATGGGCGCAAGCTGGCGCTTTTCAGTATAGAAAGGTAAAAAGCAATAAGATGGATTTTGCTGTGGTGACATCAGCAAGTAATGTAACAACAATCTCAAAGCTTCGGCATGAGTAGCTTTCTTATACTGAGCGATTGTGATATGAGAGCACTTCAACCAAGCACAAAAAACAACTTTTCTGATTTATTGAATTATTTAAAATGGAAGCCTCCATGAAACCAATTACAGACAGATATCTTAGTTGTATGAGCTCATTATGTTCTGACATTTCCATAAATAGTTTATGTCATAACCTACCTCCCAAACTGTATTTTAACCATTAACCATTTCTATTCCTTTCAAGGGCTGAACCATTTCTTATCACTGTAATGAGGACTTCACACTACAGATGGAACGAGCTGGAATGCTGTCAGAATGAAAATTCTTTGTACATTCCTGGATGTTTGAAGTATATTCTAAAAATTCTGACTGCTTTCTGAGTGCATTCCAAATATTTCGGCCCATTCTTGTGTCTGGCCCCAAAGTTTTGCTCATGCTCAAAACTTTCGAAGTGCATTCGAAGTAGAGAAATATCGAACGGCATTCGAAGTGTATTCTAACTGCACTATGTCTGCATTCTAAATATTCTTACGGCATTCCAACAGCATTCCAAATAATTTTGCAGTATTTGGCCATCAATCAAACCACACTCATATGGTATTCAAAGTGCATTCTAAATATTCTCACTGCATTCTAACAGCATTCTCAATATTCCTACTGTGCTCCAACAACATTCGAGCTGCAATCGAGAGGTAATGCACTTGGAATGTGCAAGAATCATTCAAAGCAGATTCAAAGCGCATTCTAAGTGTTCCATTGGCATTCTTACAAAGCTGGAAGAATTTAGATCAGATGGAAATTCACTGCTGAATGTGGCACGAATTCTTCATTCTGGCTTGTTCTGCTTGATTCCAGCTGATTCCAAATAAGTGTGATGGGAGTATAACTTGTTGAAATTACTAAGACTGAGCGCCCTGATAGCCGAGTGGTTGGGACGCCTACCATCAGTGAATCCCTGGTTCGGTTCCTCGTTCAACGTGCATATCATTGACGACAAACATTTACTGCGAAAAAAAACCAAAACAAGAATATAGATACGACACTGAATGCACAGACAAAGTTCATGAGTCTGCAGGGCTATAATGCTCAAAAGCATTAATAAGATAAGAACAGTGTCATGTGTATTATCTGTCAGGACTGAACATGAAGCTTAAAAACCAAGAATTTCAAATAAGTGAGAAAAGAGAATAATTTAAATATTTTTATTTTATGTATCCCACATACCAACCTCTCCATCTACGCCAATGAAACCCTCCTCTCAGAGACTTGGACAACTGGAAACACACAAAGGGAACAGTGACCTTACATGGTCATATTTTCTATCTTGAACCGTAACCTTATACAAATACAATGCCACTCTGTATAAGAACTAACCCCTGAGACCCACACTCAAAACACAATCACTCCAAGACAGTCTCCAAGACAATCTTATAATAGTGCAATAAAACTCAAACATAAACTGACCCTGTGCGTACTTTCCATTAACTCCGTGCTTTACAGCTCTCAAATGAATATCTGGACTATAAATAACAACATCACTCAATTGATGTCATTAAGTCAACAACTTAAATGGAAGTGCAAAATGAAATCATTAATCTTCAGAGCCACTTTTAAATTAGACAAAGTGTCTAAAAAAGACCCCATTATTCCTCTATGTAAGATAGTGTAATGCCATAACAACTCTTTTATCTGTAAGTGTTCAGCTGTGGATGCGTTTACATGATTATCTGAAGCAGCGGTGATTATTGATTAAGCGTTTTACGTAACAGTTTTCTTTCCAGACCGACGCATTTCTGTGCCTGAGACGCCTGCCAGCTACTCTGGTCAAGATGACCGACGGTAGGTGATGTGCAAGTGCTGTATCAGTGGCTGGTTGTCTGTCGCCATGGAAACTGTCTGCTCCAGCTTCCCGTCAGGTCGGAGCTGAATCACTCGACAAATCTGAAAAGAGCAGGTGAGGTCACCAAGCAACAGCAGAGGAGTTATTTTGTCGATCAAACATTGAACAGTTTTAATGTACGGATCAGGTACGTTGTCTGAACAGTTGGTGCATGATGCAGAGTCAGAGGATCAGATTTACCTGCTGTACATGAGGCTCTTTGGCAAAAGAGACTCGGCCAAGAGCATGAGTCTGCAGGTTCAGCTGCTGCCCTGTCAGCTCCCCCTCTTCAATCTCCACCAGACCTGTGCAGAGAGACCTTAAAGATTATATTTGTAATAGTTGATTTTTATGACAGTTTAAGCATCATTGTGTGAAATGTGTTTGTATTATGACCGTGACATTAAATGCTGTAAGTCACTCTTAATGCAATAAATACTTTGTGTATATTTGTGGGACCTCAGGATTATTTTGAAGCTAGATATTTGAATCATTAGAAGGGTGCATTTGATTAATTGAACCTGAGTTCTGTGCGATGATGAACGCCACTCTGTTAGTTCCCGGCTGCATTCGAATGAACCCGCACTCTCTGTGCAGAGGCTTTTTAGACTCTGCATGAAATGCATTGAACCTGTTGGACACAATATCAGAATCAGAGAATCAGAGAGTAATCAGCCTCAGATTACTGTCCAAGGTGTTTCTCAATAATGGGAAACATGAACATTTTTTAATACTGTATTACAATCTGTAATTTCCAGCTGTTGCTTTCTTTTAAGTTAAATTTCTTCAGTAATAACTTACATGAAGTTGATGACCGGTTGGCCAATGTGGCTGAAGTGCAGTGTTTCTGTATAGCGGAAAGGTTTTATGGTGGGAAAACAGCCCTCCCCTGGTTCATCACACTCCCAGGTACCCAGAAGCCAGTCTAGAGGGAGGAGAGCTGGGTTCAACTCCACTGCTGGAAAAACACACAAACACAAACAGTTCTGGCTGCAATACAGACAAAAACAGACTGGAAGATATTCCATATGAGGTGGGTACGTGTACATATCTCACATGACGTAACATCACATCAGTGGACATGACGGGGAACAAATATCCGTTCAAGAGTAGAATATATTACAAACATGACCCTTATAAATTGAAAAAGTATCATCAAGTGACCATTAAACAATTTTTACAGCAGACATTTTGACTTGTTTACTTTATTATTTAAGGTTTCATTTACCCTGTTGTGACAGTTCAGTAGGTCTTCAGTGGAAAAAACTATTCTCTCCAAAAATGTGAATTTATACTATAAAGTCTACACTTTACTAAAGGACATGTGTTTTAACTTTCTCATAAATATATTTCTATTTTGACTTTTCATTTCATTTCATTCAATATATATATATTCTGAAGAGTGTTTCGCTTATAAATTGTCAGTTTAAGTAACATTCAATATATATGAATTATTCTATAGAAATAGAGACTATTTCCTATTATTACTCAGACACTGCCTCACAATCAAGTATGTTTATGTTTTTTTCTTGACTGAAAACACAGACACAAAAACTAATCATACAACATACAGAGTTTGGGGATGCCAAGTGTCTGAATGGAAAGGATAAATTGAGGAGTTGTAAGATACAACGTGCCAGTGTTGCTTAAATAAACATCTTTATGCACTTCAGCACAAAGTGGACCATACAGTCTAGGAACTTAGAGAAACATAAGAAGGCTGAGGGCAGAACCTACTAGATTTAATGAAACACTGCACTGAAGAAACAACCATCGATCACAGCTTTAAGTGGAAGACCTGGTTATATCTGTCATTGATTTATGGAGTCTGTTGCATTATTTACAAACAACTTAGGCCAATAAAAGATAAGTAAAGGTTTAATTATTGGTCTTTTAACTATTTTTTTGTGTGAATTTGGTTCACACTCCAACACTGTAGGTGGCGGTAATGCAAGCTGCTATAGAAACGAAGAAGAAGAAGAAGAAGAAGAAGAAGAAGAAGAAGAAGAAGAAGAAGTAGAAGAAGAAGAACGCTGTGTTTACAGCAGGTGGCAGTAATGTTACGGTAAGGTCACTAGAAAACGAGGAAGACATCA